>JADRCD010201194.1:0-22105 GCA_019843815.1 Montemys delectorum
TCTGCCTCTCTGTGTTGGCTGGGGGTGTCACAGCCACTCAGGAGAGGTAGAAGGCAGTCTGTGATGGGGTCCCCAGGTGTTGTTCTCCCTGGAACCCAGAAAGGATAAAATCCAATGATCCCTGGTCTGGTTGGAAGGTTCCACAGGGTTCTGGTCTGGTCAGAGTGGCCAAAGTGTTACAGCTCTCTGAAGGGAAACCTATAGTGGCTTGGCCTGATGCTGCTCAAATTCTGATGTTAATTTTGCTTCCTCAAGAGGAGTTGCCTCCAACCAGCAGTCTATCAGGTGATGTCATGTGAACCTTCTTCCCATTTTAAGTGGGCAATAAAGGCTAGAGCCTATGATTGGGCCATGGAGGGGAGAGATGAGACTAGAGGTTCAAGAGCAGGGAGCAGGTAGAGAAGAAGAAAAAAATCAGAAGGGGAAGGGGAGAAGTCAGAAGAGGAGGAAAAGTCTCAATGGAAATAAGTTAGTATAGTGTTAGATCGGTCCAATATAGACATATAGTTTATAATTATAATAACTAGATTGTATGTTTTTTATATGGGCTTAGAAATTCCAATAACAAATTGGCGCCCAATGTTGGGCGCCATATGTAGTAAAAAAATACTTAAAAATTTTAGTGCAGGGTTTCTTCCCTGCCTTTAGACTATTTATGCTTTTGGATGAGAGACATATATAGCCTTTATATTTTTAAATATGTCTTAGGCAGCACAATAGCTTGGAAACTATCTTTCATGTTGTTAGAATCTACCTTTTTGTCTATAACCCAAGTTATTATTTATTATGTTTTATCTGTGTTGTTCTTAGCTTTAACTGGGAAGCCCACATGGCCACATTTTTATGGCTTAGCTAACCCATGGCAGCTCTTCTCTCTCCTCTCCTGTATGTTCTTCTTCTCTCTGTTGTATATTGTGACCTATAAAGTTCTGCACATTTAGTTACAGTGTTTCCTCTAGGCTGTATTGCCAGTTCTTAAATTTCTCTCTCTGTTGTTCAGTCTGATCCATGAAGTTCTGCATTTTTTATTCTAGTATCATTTCCAGCTCCATCCTCCAATCTTTATTTTTTCTTTCCATGCAGGGCAGGTAGCCAGGATCTCTCCCACTACGCTACGCTAGCAGTACCAATGCCAGCATTAGCAGTGGTGGCAGGCCACAGCTAGTTGCAACAACGGCACACAGCTGAGAACCACAGCTGGAGCTGCTAAGCAGGCTGGGCATCCCAGAAGTAGCTATGATCAATCATTGACAGCAAACAGCAAAGAGGTGCAGGTAGTTGGGAGCCTCATCAGTGGCAGCAGGGGCATAAGCCAGAACCGCTGTGTGGATCCAAGGTCCAAAAATGAATGTTTCAGGAAAGAAAATTCTTCCCCAGAATGTTACAGCTCAGTAAAACAGCCACTCTCAGACAACTGAAATAACTTGTGCACTTCATTCCACGTGGACAGGGACTTTATGAACATTGTGCACACAGACATACAGGATACATATAAATACACATAGGTGCAAACACTGTTTTTTTAGGTTTTAGTTTTGTTGTTTTGTTTTTCCACACCCTGGTGGTGCAAGCAGTTTTGTCTACTTCTATGGATCTCCTTACTTCAGGGTTTCTGTTTGGGCCCAGACAGCAGCTGTACTGACAAGTCTCTTCTTTGAGTCTTCCCACCTAAAAGATGCAGGAAGAATATCCTAAGAGATTTTAAAGACAATGTACTAGGGGCTGAAGAGATGCTCAGTGGTTAAGAGCACTTTCCTCTTGCAGAGGGTCTATGCTTGGTTCCCAGCACCCACATGGCAACAGCATGGATCCAGATGCCCCATGACCTCAGGTGGCAGCTCAAGACACTTAAATCAGCATGTCTCCAGGCCCCTCCCAGGGCAGCATGGCCCTCAGATATCCACAGAGTGTTCAGTGGTTTCCCAGACCACAGACATCATGGACTTGGAGTGATCTTTCTCAAGAAGATAAGTGACCCACTAGCAAGAAGTCATCGCTCCCTTACCTTGTCTCTAACTTTAAATCCATATTTGCTTCTGTGGTAATTTGAATATAATTGACCCCCATAGGCCCGTACACAGCAGCATGATTAGGAGGCGTGGTCACTGTGGGGGGTGGGCTTTGAGGTCTTCTATGCTCAAGCTATTCCCAGTGTGGCACACAGCGACTTTTACTGCTTGCAGGTTAGGATGTAGAACTCTCAGTTCCTTTTCCAGCACCATGTTTGCCTTCATGTCTTCATGTTTTCCATCATGATGATAATAGACTAAACTTCTGAAACTGTAAGCCAACCCCAATTAAATGTTTTTCTTTATAAGAGTTGCTATGGTCAAGCTGGCCCCAAGGTCATAAGAGCAGGAGAGCTGGCCCTGCTCCTCAATATCTACAACACTTGGGAGAGTAGTAGGCCCCACATCTGGCCTGGGCAACACAGAAGAGTTGGCCTTGATGGTAAAGGTACAAATGAGGCAGCCCCAAATGTGTTAGAGCAGGAGAGCTATCCCAGCTCACTGTAGGCTGCAGTACTTAGGAAAGTGGGTCCTCAACCTTAACTGGGTAACACAGTAGAGCTGGCTCTGGAGGCATGAAGGTGAGCTGCCGTCTTCCCCCTGCATCATTGGGTGAGCTAGCAGGGGCAGTGTTGAGGACCTCACCCTGGTGGTATAGATATAGGAGAGCCCAGATCCAGGACTTTGAGTTGGCCCACCTCAAAATTGACCTCATCTATGAACTGCTGGAGCACTTGAAAGGGCCAGTTTTGCAGATCCAAAACTGCAGGCTCTCTGAAACACAGGGCAACAATTGGGTAACCTAGAGAAGTCCCTATCAGGATCCAGTATTAATGGCATTGCAGAAGTCAGAGGCCTTGAACCAGACCAATGACTCACGGCAATGAACATTTGCAAGTAAAGATGTATGGACAGAGGAATATACTGTAGGTCACACTGACTCACTACAGCTTCCATGATGAGATGGATGTTTTCTGTGCTCTGTTTTATTTATGTTTCTTTAATTTTCTTTGTTGGGAGGGGAGGTTGTAAGGGCAGAGTGTGGATACAAAGGGATGGGGAGATGAGTAGGATTGGGGTGGATGATGTGAAATTCACTAAGAATTAATACAAAGTTAAAAAAAAAAAGAGTCATTGTGGTCATGCTATCTCTGCACAACAATAGAAACCCTGACTAACACAGTTTCTTATCCTTAAAAAAAATTTAGTTTTTGATTTCATGTTTTCATTATGAGGTTTCAGTATACACTGGTGTACAGATCTAGACTAGGAGCAATTACACAGATAAATCTGGTGGTGGTGATGCACACCTTTAATGCCAGCACTCAGGAGGTACAGGCAGGCAGATCTTTCTGAGTTCGAGGCCATCCTGGTCTACAGAGCAAGTTTCAGGACAGCCAGGGCTTCACAGAGAAACCCTGTCTTGATGCCTACACTTAAAATTGGGCTGGTTATAAAAGCAACTTCAGGTAACTTTAACTTTTCAATTTTTTTGTTTTTGTTTTTCTTTTCTTTTTCTTTTTTCTTTTCTTTTTTGTTTTTTTGTTTTGTTTTGTTTTGTTTTGTTTGTGATAGGGTTTCTCTGTATAGCCCTGGCTGTCCTGGAACTAGCTATGTAGTCCAGGCTGTCCTCGAACTCAGAAATCCACCTGCCTTTGCCTTCCAAGTGCTGGGATTAAAGCCATGTGCCACCACTGTCCGGCTTTGTTTTTGTTTTTCTATGTGTAATAAGTACACAATGTATAATTTTTTTATCCTACATTTTCTTTTTCATTTCATTTCTTCCTTTCTTTCTCTTCCTCCTCCCCCTTCTTCCTCCCTCCTCTTCTTCCTCTTCCTCCCTTTTTAAAAAGGGTCTTTCTACATAGTCCTGGCTGTTCTAGAACACACTATGTAGATCAAGCTGGCCTTGAACTCATAGATCCATCTGCCTTTATCTCCTGAGTATTGTTATTAAAGTCATGGACCTTTAATTTTTTGTTCCATATTATGTGTGTTAATTTTCTATACCATTTGAGAGTCTATACAACTGTCACTTATAATAGCTATTTCCCATTCAATCGTTTTAAATTATATTCTACCAAATCATGGCCTTCTACTGTTAGATTATGGTTATTCCTAGTTTCTACTATAATGAAGAATACTGAAATGAACATCTTTTATTCTAAAACATTTTCTACTTTTATTCTTCTTAAAGTAATTTCTTTAAAAAAACCTTTTTATTGATATATTGTGAATAAGATAGAACAAAACAACAAGAAATCTCATTGTGAAGCTGCAATATGTCACAGTGTGTCCCACAGTATACCCTCTGTCCACATATCTTTACTTGCAAATGGTCATTGGAATAAATTGTTGGTCTGTTTTGAGACCTCTGGCTCCTGCTACATTATCAATCCTGAATCCTCACTGGGATCTCTAATGTCTTCTTGTTGCCTTGTGTTATGGAGATTATACAGATTAGATTTGGATTTGTAGGACTCGCCCTTTTACACGTTCCATCAGATCATAGATGGAGTAGATATTGGGTGACCAACTCAAAGCCTTGGATCTGAGCCTGGGAAGTAGCTAAGTTGGTCAGCCCACCAGCTCTCCTGTGTCAACATGACCAGGATAAGCTCTCCAGCACTGCCCAGACTAGCTCACCTAATGCTGCACTCAGAAGGTTGTCAGGTCAGCTCTCCTGCTCTCATGTCTTAGGGCTGTTTCACCTGTACCTTTGCCACCTGGGCCAACTCTGTTATGATGCCCAGGTGAGGTGCAGAGCCTTCTCTCCTGAGTGCTCCCTGAGAGGAGTGGGGCCAACTCTCCAGTGCTCATGCCTAGAGGCCATCTCACCTACTCACTGGCCATCAGGAACAGCTTTACTGTGTTACCCAGTCAAGGGGCTGGGCCAGCTCTCCTGAGTTTGGTGGCTGACAATGTGTGGGGCCAGATCAGCACAGAACCTCAGGTAGCAGTCTTGACCAGGGACATCTCCTTGTCTTTGGTTACCTGGGACATCAACACAGACCGGCTGCCATAGGACCATGGACTAAGACATGACCCCTGGCAGCAGCATGGGCCCAAGTATCCCCATGGCCTCAGGTGGCAGCTCAACCCACTTAGATCAGCATGTCCCCAGTCTCCTCTGAGGGCAGCATAACCCTCAGATATCCACATGGTCTCCAGCAGCAGTCCAGATCACAGACATCAGCTTGCTAATTCAGGCCACAGACAGTGATATAGACCCTAGCTGCAAGACCACAAACCCCAAGATGGCCTTTGGCAGTGGCCCAGGCCCAGACAACATCCTGGCCTCCTCTTGTCTGTCTGTTCCCTTACCTCTGGAGGTAAGCTCGAGCCTCTAGTTCCGCCTTTCTCCACAGTGTTCAAACCTCTTGGCTTTACTTTCTCTTCCATCTGTGTGCTGCCCCCTCCCCGCCCCCACCCTCAGGAACTCCATCTTTTCCTTCTCTCCAGCACATATATTGCCTGTCATAGTGGCACTAGAAGCAGGCCCTTGGGTGTCTTTCTTCTGACCATCTCAGGCTGGCCATTCCAGGGCCTTTGGTTTATTCTTTAGTATCTAGATTTCTAGGAGAAGAGTTCTAGGTCAAAGATTATAATTTTTTTTTTTTTTTTGAGACTTGATCTTACTATGTAATCCTAGCTGGTCTGGAACTCATGGGTCCTCCCTCCTCGACCTCTGATGTGCTGGTGTGACAGGCATGTGCCATTGTTGCCAGCTAAACACTTTCAAAGAACTTTTTGTTGTAATGACAACAGAGGTAGCACTAAACATTTTGGATGGTTTGAGATTTCACCAAATATCTCTAAATGATAGCTGGAAAGAAAGACAGAAAGATGGCTACTCCCTAGAGAACCAGGCCTTTTCCCTATCTTAAAACAAGCAAAGAAAACAAAAACCCAACAACAATGACAACAACAACAACAACAACAACAAAACATGAACTAGGCTGTGTGCTTGGTGCCTCCATGGGCTAGATGAAAGGTGTTGGATCTAGAACTGGAGCTACTGCCAGTTGTGAGCTGTCTTGTGGGTGCTGGGAATTGGATTCCAGTCCTCTGAAGAGCAGCTCAGGCTCTTTCCTGCCGAGCCATGTCTCAAGTGCCAGACTACCCCCTATATTCTTTATGGGCCTGACCCATCCCAAATGTTTAAAGAGGTTCATTCATGACTTGCAGTTAAGCAGGAAGTTGGGAGAGTATCAGGCCGAGTGACAACTGCAGATCTCCAGGGCAAATTGAGGTTTCTTAAGCAGTTAGTAACCCAGAGTTAGCAGAGTTCTGGTGACTCTAGCACTCCGAGGAGCCTTAGAAATGTCCATCTAGGGCTGGAGAGATGGCTCAGCAGTTA
This sequence comes from Montemys delectorum, assembly GCA_019843815.1. Taxonomy (NCBI): domain Eukaryota; kingdom Metazoa; phylum Chordata; class Mammalia; order Rodentia; family Muridae; genus Montemys; species Montemys delectorum. The sequence goes on from JADRCD010201194.1 coordinate 6,370, forward strand.
AGAGCACTGACTGCTCTTCCAAAGGTCCTAAGTTCAGATCCCAGCAACCACATGGTGGCTCACAACCACTCCGTAATGAGATCTGACGCCCTCTTCTGGTGTGTCTGAAGACAGCTACAGTGTACTTACATATAACAATAAATAAATCTTAAAAATAAAAATACCGTATTCATTAGTACCATGTACCTAAGGTTTCACAATTATCTGAAGGGAAAGCAAGAAGTTCACCACAACCGTTCTGTGTACCCGGTAGGCACCAAATAATGCTTGTTGATATTTCTTATAGAATAATCCTGAAGCATGAACATTCATTGGTAGCACAATATTTAAGCCTGAACAACATTCAGGTTAGTGAGTGGATTAGTTGCTTTCCTCCAATGCGACTAAATACCTGGCAAGCGAGGAGCAAATGTTTGCTTTGGCTCACAGTTGTGTGGCAGGGACAGGGGGCTCCATTGGATGGTGATAGGAACTTGCTGCATATCTATTACATTTTCATGGATCAATCTGAGCCTTAACCCAGATTTGGCGTTTGAACCTACATTTGCTAGCTGTGTTCCTGGTCCAAAAGATTCTACAGCCTCCCAAAACAGCACCACTAACTTGAATGCAAGAGTTCAAACACATGGACCTTTAGGAACATGTCCCATTTAAACCCTAGCCGGGTGATAGCTCGGAGTCAATGTTGCATGGGTTAGACCAAAAAGCCTCATGGGCATTCGGAAATCTCATTTGTCCTAAGTACTGATTTACTTCCCACGTTTAGTTCTCAGCTAAAGGAACCTGTTTTTATTCTGATTAAACAACTATGATTGAACTCATGCTTTAAAAATACAGACATTGACAAGAGCACAATTTTCAGGAAATGTTTTTAGAATTTTAAAAATTGTAGAAAGCTTAGGGATGCATCATTTAAAGTCCCCCTTTTTTTCTTTTCATTTCTTTTTTTTTTTAAAAAGATTTATTTATTTATTTATTATATGTAAGCATACTGTAGTTGTCTTCAGACACCCCAGAAGAGGGCATCAGATCTCATTATGTATGGTTGTGAGCCACCATGTGGTTGCTGGGATTTGAACTCAGGACCTTTGGAAGAGCAGTCAGTGCTCTTAACCGCTGAGCCATCTCTCCAGCCTCCCCGCCCCTTTTCTCTTTTGCTACAGGGTTTCTCCATGTAACCCTTATTGCCTTGCAATTTATTATGGATTGGCTCTGTATACCACATGCCTGGCTCCTGGTTTTTTGTTTTTGTTTGTCTCAATCGACTATATTGTAAAATCCCCTCCAAAATGTCCTAGTATTATTTCATTCTTTGCTGACTTTCACTTAAGTATCTTTAGCATTATATTTTATGTGTATCCAGACAGAAAATGAGTGAAAGCCAGATTTCAATTTAGAAACTGTGGGCCTGAGGTCTGGCTCTGTTGTACAGTGTGTGTGAACCTTGGGTCTCCACTATTTTGTCCGGTAGTTTCTGCAGGACTCTGACACCGGTCCTGCATGGAAAAGGTTGAAACAGGTCTAGGAAACAGGACTATGACTGTGTGTTTTTAGGAATTTATTAAGCACCTGCCATTTGTTCAGCTTTCAGTAAGAAATCCAGAGGGAATGAGGGAGTTCTGGGTCTTTAGGAAGTAGTCTGGAGTTTCACTAGACGAGATAAATCCCACCTCGAGGAATAACTAGGGACTGATTTCTACTCAAGAGCTGCGATAAGTCCATCCAGAGTGAGCCAGGCAAGAAATAAATGGGAACGCTTAAGAGATGACAATCACAGAGAAATGGAAGGGAGTTGAAATTCAATTTCCTGTCCCTTAGTGTTCTATTTCTCTTTAGTCTTGGACACAACGTCCTGGATAGTAACAACCTGAAACAAAACTGTCTGAAGCTAGCTGGAGCCAGGCATTTTCCTACCAGCACGTTCCAGCCCTGGAACTGTCTGAATTCTAAATCTCCATGATCCCAGCCGGTTTCCAGCAGCCTTTTGCAAGCCTTGTGCCTTAGACTCTGTATGCCTCAGACACACAGCCTGGATAAGAGTTCAGAGTGGGCACAGGGCACAAATGGTGGTACAGGAACTGTTGGGGAGGGATGTGCCAGCTAAGCCATCCCCATACACGGCCTCCGGGAGGTCGAATCCTAAGTTCATGCTTGGTGCTGGGGTGGGGGTGTTGGGTGTGTGTAAGGGGGAAGCAGCTGATAATGCTAGTGGGCATTTTAGTCTCAGCCTCACCCCACAAGAACTTTAACTACCTGTTTGTTACATTTCTCTTCCAGCAGCAAGACAGAAACAGCGGCAGGCCCGATTTCAAACGTTACATGAACAAACAAACAATCAAATGCTGTCTGGATCATGAAGCTAGAAAGGGAGGATGGAGAGGCCCCAGTGAGAGTTTAACAAGTGCCACCTGTAAAAGTGTTGATTTGGAAACTCTTTGCAGCATTGGAAATGACTTCCTTAACAACGGAAGGAAAATGGACCAGCGTTTTTTTCAGAGTTCAGCAGCACAGCCAGGAGAAAGAAAATGTCTCCCTCATCCCCACGGCTCATTTTCCTGTTGGAGAAAGTCTCCCTCACCCCTGCCGACCGATTGTGTGTTCTTGGGCACAGTCTTTATCTCCAAGTCTCAGTCTTCCCATCTGTAAAATGAAGTGTTGGCCCAGGAAAGTTGGAAGATCTTTCTTGCCTGACATCCTGATTCAGTGCAAGCCATTTTCAGCTCAGCTGAATTATGCATCACTCCACCCAGAGAGAGAGAGAAAGAGAGAGAGAGAGAGAGCTAACTTTGTGCATGAGATGAATAATATGCACTGTTAGACCTTCTGATTAAGTGGGGCTCAGCACCTCGCTGCACTGCACTTGCTGGGATGATGAGTCTCTGCCTGAGGGAAGGCAGAGCTATTTTGAGGCAGGGCTGATTAGAGATAAGGTGTTGCCTTTCTTTGCCAAACTCTGGCCATGACTCACCCAAAGCTCTTAGGCTTAAAGCTTAACCCTTGATGAATGGATGTAAGCTAACCTCCCTGCTGCTTCTGAAAATGATACCAGCTACACCAGTCCTTGTGCCCCAGCTTTGTCTGTCAGTTAAGAACACCTTTGACCTCTCCTTGTTTAGAGAGCACCTCTGAGGTGCGGCTCGTGTTTGTAATCTCTCTCCCTGACATCTTCCCTTCTTTGCTTTTTGCTGTTACTCAGTCTTCTGAGTTATATAAAGGGGATCAACTTCACAATCCTCTTAAATAAATCCAGCCAGCCTGTTAGGTAGGGGGATGGAAGTGTCACAAGATGCTTGGAAGGGGAAAAAATACTTATGCATGCAAAAAGCCTAGAAAATGGCCAAGCTATACAACTGACCAAAAGACCACTAGGCTTATGTTACTTTGAAGCCACCAAAATTAAATCAAAGAACAGCTACAACGTTATGGAATACTTCTGTGACTTGTTCCCACTATTTACAATCTTGGTATGTTATCTTTAACCGGTCTGTTTATGTTTTAGCTTGACACGGAGGAAAACCCCTGTGGCAGTTTGACAGGACAGGGTTAGGACTGGGGCTTACACTGCTCTGAATTTTCTACAGTTGCTTTGGTCCTAAAAAGCAAGATGCAGAGGAAACATTTCAAACTGACTCAGATTTCAGAAACACTTCAGAGAGTTCATTCCTTTAAAAACAGACTATACCTCAGCCCTTTCTGATGAGAACAATCATAGCTGTTTGCTTTGGAAAAAGGCTTTAAAAAAAAAAAAAACCAAACTTATTCTTGAGGGACATAACCCAATGTAGCAAACACTATTGTTTTATCAATGAATTGATCCATGAACTAATTTGCCTCCTGATTTCAGTCTCCCCTCCCTCTTCTCTTCTGAGTTCCTCACCTACCACTACCCCTCCTACCCATCCACTCCCCCACCTTTCTCTTCTGAAAAGTGGAGCTCTCCCACGGATATCAACCAGCCCTGGCATATCAGGTTGGAGAAAGACTAGGTACATCTTCTACTGAGGTGAGATGAGGCAGCCCAGGAGGGGGAATGGTCCCCAAGGCAGACAACAGAGTCAGCTCCTGCTGTTAGGGAGACCAAGCGACTCAACTATAACCTTTGTACAGGCCTAGGTCAGCCCCAAGCAGGCCCCTTGGTGGGCAGTTCAGTTCTGTGAACCCCGGTGGGCCCAGGTTAGTTGATTCTGTAGGCTTTCTTGTGATGTCCTTGACCCCTTTGGCTTCTACAATCTCTCCTCCTCCTCTTCTGCAGGATTCCACAAACTCTGCCGACTGTTTGGCCGTGGGTCTCTGCATCCATTTCCATCAGTTGCGAGGTAAAGCCTCTCTGACGATGGTTAGGCTAGACTCCTGTCCCAGCATATCTTGTAGGTGGGACGAATTGCGTGTCGAAGGTTTTGTATCTGGGTTGGTGTTCCAATCCCTCCATTGGAAGCCTTGCTTGGTTACAGGAGATGGCCAGTTCAGTCTCTAGATCCTCCATTGCTAGGATCTAAGTTAGGGTCACCCTCATAGATTCCTCACAGTTTCCATTGCCCTAGGTTTCTAGTTGGACCCAGCGATGCCCACCCCCACCCCCCCGCCATTCCAGTTGGGTCTCCCAGTACTCTCTCCCTGTCTTCCCCTCACATGATCCCTCCTATTTTCCTTTCTCCTCTGTCTAGTCTGCCACCCCACCCCCAACCACCCATGATGTCCATTCTATTTCTTCTTCTCAGTGAGACTCATGTGATCCCCCTTAATCACTCTTTGTTACTTAACTTCTTTGGGTCTGTGGATTGTAGCATGGTATCACTTATTTTATGGTAATAACCACTTATAAGTAAGTACATATTATGTTTATCCTTCTGGCTCTGGGTTACCTCACTCAGGAAGACCTTTTCTAGTTTCACCTCTTTTTTTTTTTTTTAAGATTTATTTTATGTATATGAGTACACTATGGCTGTCCAGATGGCTGTGAGCCATCATGTGTGCTGGGAATTGAACATAGGACCTCTGCTGGCCCCGCTCGCTCTGGCCCCGCGGGCGTCAGATCTCATTACAGATGGTTGTGAGCCACCATGTGGTTCCTGGGATCTGAACTCAGGACCTTCGGAAGAGCAGTCAGTGCTCTTACCCGCTGAGCCATCTCACCAGCCCCTAGTTTCACCTCTTGCCAGCAGATTTCATAAAGTCATTGTTTTTAATAGCTGAGTGATACTACATTGTGTAAATGTGCCACATTTTCTTTATCTGTTCTTTGGTTGAGGAACATCTAGGTTGTTTCCAGTTTCTGGTTATTATGTATAAAGTTGTTGTGAACATAGTTGAACAAGTGTCCTTGTCTTATGGTGGAGCACCCTTTGGGTATATGCCCCGAGTGGTATAGCTGGATCTTGAAATAGATCTATTCCCAATTTTCTGAGAAACCGCCGAATTGATTTCCAAAGTGGCTGTACAAGTTTGCACTCCAGCAATAGAGGAGTGTTTCCCCTTGTTCCACATCTTCACCAGCATGAGCTGTCACTTGAGTTTTTAATCACTAGCCATTTTGACAGATGTAAGAAGGACTCTCAGAGTCATTTGATTTGCATTTTCCTGATGGCTAAAGATGTTGAATATTTCTTTAAGTGCTTATCAGCCATTAGAGATTCCTCTGTTGGAGAATTCTCGGTTTACATCTTTACCCCATTTTTTAATTAGGTCACTTGGCTTGTTGATGTTTAGTTTCTTGAGTTCTTTATATATTTTGTATATCAGCCCTCTTTCAGATGTGGGGCTGACAGAGATCTTTTCCCATACGCAGGCTATCATTTTGCACTACTGATGGTGTTCTTTGCCTCACAGAAACGTTTCAGTTTCATGAAGTCCCATTTATTAATTGTTGATCTTAGTGTCTGTGTGATTGGTATTCCGCTCAGGAAGTTGTCTCCTGTGCCAATTCATTCAAGGATATTCCCCGCTTTCTCTTCTATTAGGTTAATTAAGTGTATCTGTTTCTATGTTGAGGCCTTTGATCCACTTAGGTGAGTTTTGTGCAGGATGATAGATATGAATCTATTTGCGTTCTTCTATGTCCAGACATCTAGTTATGATTTTGGCCATAATACCAAAGCCATCTACAGGTTCAACTCAATATCCATCAGAATTCCAACACAATTCTATGCAGACCTTGAAGGAGCAATTCTCAACAAATGGTGCTGATATCTGATCCACGAGCATGGGAGATCTTTTCATTTTCCAATATCTTCCTCAATTTCTTTCTTTTTTTTTTGGTTTTTCGAGACAGGGTTTCTCTGTATAGCCCTGGCTGTCCTGGAACTCACTCTGTAGACCAGGCTGGCCTCGAACTCAGAAATCTGCCTGCCTCTACCTCCCAAGTGCTGGGATTAAAGGTGTGTGCCACCACTGCCGGCCTCAATTTCTTTCCTTAGAGAGTTCAAGTTCTTGTCACACAGGTCATCCACTTGCTTGTTTAAGTTACAATAGGGAGTTTATCTAACTTGTGGCTATTGTGAAGGGTGTTGTTTTCCTAACTTCTTTCTCAGCCCATCTATCATTTGCATATAGGAAGGCCACTGTTTGCTGTTGCTGTTGTTTTTGAGTTTATTTTGTATCCAGCTACTTTGCTGAGGGTGATTATCAGCTGAACCACACTTCCCTGGCAGAATTTTTGGGGTCACTTATGTGTCCTATCCTAACATCTGTGAATAGTGATACTTCGACTTCTTCCTTTCCAATTCGCATCTCCTTGATCTCCTCTAGTTGTCTTTATTGCTCTAGCTAAAACTGTGAACCTTTGAAAGGTTATTTCTTTTAGAACATATTTCCTTCACCTATAACATAGGGAGACCGTAAAGTGTGATCTTTAAGTCTCTCCACATTCTGATATACTATAATTGAAGCAGTTTCTTGTTTAGAAGTGATTCTAAAAGGTAAGGTTGGTAGTAGAGGCTGGGAGTATGTTCAATGGTGGGGTTCTTTTCTAGAATGTGCAAGATCCTCAATATACCATCATCAGCCCTACACACACACACACACACACACACACACACACACACACTACAAAATAAAAAAAAGTTGGCAGTTGATAATCTTTCTTTTCAGTTTAATTGGCTTTAGTTTAAGCCATGATGTAGCATGGGGCACCTAGATATCTCAGTGCTGTCATAGCCCTTGTACGGGATGTGATGCAGCATTCTAACATTCCTTTGCTCCGCAAACATTTATAATCACCTACCGTACGCCAAGCTCTGTGCTGAGTGTAAGGGGTGCACGTAGTCATAAACTCTAGCATCTGCCAGGAGCTGTCATTGACACAGAATAGGTACAGGAAAATTAATTTATACTTTATCTTTAAAAACTTTAAATGCCACTGTTATTGGCCTGTACACGAAGTGTGAGAGGTATGCATGTGCCACAAAATGTATGTAGAAGCCAGTTCTCTCTTTTTGTCCTTACGTAGGCTCTGGGAATCGAACCTGGTTCCTCAGACTTGTGTGATGAGCACTTTACCCGTTGAGGCAATTTATCACATTTAAGCCTTTTGGTTTTGTTCTGTGCTACGCTCTGCTTAGCCTACGGCAGCCACAGGAATTCAGGTATGGAGCAGTCCACTGAAGCATGGGCAGCTTATCAGGGACCACTCTAAATACAATGACTTTTCCTCTAGATGCCGCTCCCAGGAGCCAATATTTATCAAGGGAGGAGCTCCCAGACTTGTGAGCTATTCCCTCATCCATGATTGGATGTTGATAACATGAACTTTTTTTTAAAAAAAGATTTATTTATTTATATGAGTATACTGTAGTTGTCTTCAGACACATACCAGAAGAGGGAATTGGATCCCATTATAGATGGTTGTGAGCCACCATGTGGTTGCTGGGAATTGAACTCAGGACCTCTGGAAGAACAGTCAGTGCTCTTAACCACCCATTTCTCTAGCCCAGCATGAACTTTTAAATATGAAAAGTAGATGGGAAGAGTACATAGAATGTTTGTGTAAACATTATCCAGCTTTTAACAACAACAACAACAACAACAACAACCAAATATATACATTTGTGTACTGTAGTGATGTAATACCCAATATTAACCTATAAGCCCCACCTGCCCAGGAACCAGATAACTTCCTAGAATTCTGGGAACTGTAGTTCTTGGGATATAATAAAGCCTCATGGGATAGTACAGTGATCTATAAATTTGTCCTCATAAGCCCCTGCAACACGTGGCTTGAAGCCACTCTTAGGTGGGAAATTCTGGGGAATGCCCCTGACCAAAGTCCATCATTTGGTCAGTATTTCATATTTAAAAAAGCTTGCTTCAAATTTGACCCCAAATGGTGGAGTAGGTTTTTCTGGTGAATTGCAGGATCAGCAATGGTTTGAATAAAAATGTCCCCCATAGGCCCATAGAGAGTGTCACTATTAGGAGGCGTGGCCTTGGGGTAGGTGTGGCTTTGATGGAGAAAGTGTGTCACTGCGGAGGCAGGATTTGAGGTCTAGTAAGCTCAAACCAGTTCACTTCCTGCTTCCTGGCAATCTGGATGTAGACTTCTCAGTTACCCTTCCAGCACTATGTCTGTCTGCACGCCATAACTTCCTCCTCGGGGACGATGGACTAAACCTCTGAACTGTAAGCCAGCTCCAATTAAACATTTTCCTTTATAAGGGTTGCCATGGTCATGGTGTCTCTTCACAGCCATAGAAACCCTAATTAAGGCGTGTACCTACCTCGCTTTTTCTGCACTGTCCACCGTCTGTGAGTTATTTCTCACAAAGTATCATAAGTGTTTACATGGAATTATTGAATAGTTGTTAGTAGAATGGGCATCGCTGTAATGTTTGTGCTGCTGTGTTCCTGGGTCTTCAAGCTGTGATAGAGATGCATTCCTCTTCAGTTCTTCAGGGCTGGGGAGATGGCTCAGGGGGGTAAGAGTGCTTGCTTTACCAGCTTGAGGACCTGAGTTCAAATCCCCAGCACCCATGTAAAAAGTCAGGCATGGCCGTGGGTGCCTGTGACCCCCAACATTTTGAAGTGGAAACAGGGAGATCCCCAGAGCTCAATGGCCAGCCAGCCTACCTGAAAACACTAGCTTCCGGTTCCGGGAGAGACTACCTCAAGGAATCAAAAAAAAAAAAAAAAAAAAATCAGGAACAAGAAAACTGATGTCCTGCTCTGCCCTTGACATGCACACGCAGGGGTGCAGGTATCCTCAAAAGCACAGGCATAAGCACACACACCACATACGCACTGAAAAAAATAAAACCTTAGTAATGATTATTTTTTTATTAATAATAAACAAGCTTAAACTGTGTAGATTTGGTAATAACTCTTCAATAAAGATGGGCACTGGACTTGATGGGAAGAGGGCACCTAATCTGGACTACAGTGGAGATGAGAGGCCATAGCTGGATCCGTAGAAAATGCCTGGTCTCTTCCTTCACATAGCTGTCCACGAATCTTCCTGGAAGCAGGCACAGGAGTACTCACAAGTGCATACAGCCAGGTCCACAAGGCCACCTGTGAAAGACTTCCAAAAGCCCTGCCTTTGGGACCGAGGGAAAATTTCCTAGACTAGCAAGGAGTCCTAGTCACCTGGCAAATAGAAAAGATTTCCAGGCCAGCGAGATGTCTCAGAAGGGTACATCTGCCAAGTTGGAAGGGCTGACTTGATTCCTGGGATCTACGTAGTCGAAGGAAAGAAACAAATCCTACCAGTTATCCTCTGACCTCCATGTGAGTGTAGTGGCACTCATATCCTTCCCCAGAAATGGACAAATAAATGAAAAAAATTAATAATAATAATAATAATAATAATAATAATTCCCCACATTCCCGCAGAAGAGCCCACCTAGAGTTCTTAGCATTCCTTGAACTGTCCTGAGATCAAGCTTTCTCAGAGCCAGGCCTGCCCTGTGTACATGGTGGCTAACACACAGTAGTAGGGGAGGGGGAAGAAAATGTCCCTTCCTTTTGTGTCACTTCTGATGTGCCCGTGTACAATTGCTCCTGTATACTTGTTTCCCTTTTGAGTTGTGTCACTTCGGATGTGCCTGTGTTGCCTGTACTTTTCATCTGGAATCTTTGGAAGGATTCACTTCTTTTTTTCCAGGCCTCATAGCGCCTTGTATGTTGTGAAACAATCAAGTATTTTGCTTCTCCTTTGCTGCCGCCACCACCCTGAGCCTCAGATTTCTCAGCGGCCAGGGCTGCCCACACTGTGCACACAGCTCTCCAAACCCCCATCTTTCCAGCTCCCATACAATTCTTCAAGGCTCAGCTTCTTTCTGCTTATGACCGCATCTATAGACACCATGATTCTCAGAAAGGTTGATGACTAGGCCAAAGGGTCTTGGCTGGAGGAAGAAAGCAGTGTAGGAAATCCACTTAGCATGTAAGGAAGTCTCAGCGTAGGCAAGCATTTGTTCTTAGTCCCATTCGCTTTATTATTTAAAACTCTCTGGTTGCAGGAAACCTTAGGAGAAAACTTAAGAGAATAACAACCCTCCTGTGTTTATCCCGCAGCGTTGACACTTGCCAGCTCATGGCCTGTCTTGTTTATATTCCCCTCTCTCCCATACATCTCTTTCAATGACCGATTTTAAACCTACTGCCAGGGAATCTGTTTTAATTCTTAAAATTGTAGTTATTATCTCATAGCTAATATTTATATAACTTGAGTTATAAAGGTACAAAAAATTACAAAGAAAAAATATCCTCCTCTCTAAGGGTGGGGACCCTTTTCTTACAAAAAGACAATATTTTATATCTCCCCCAATTAAAAAGTGGAATCAACTTCACCTTGGGCTTGGCTCCAGGAATTTCTTTGGCCAAAGGGACTTTTGCAAGCATCACACAATAATGTTTTAAAGTGTCTGTATCGTGGGTTTGCTTGCTTGACTCCTGGAGCATGTCTGTTGCCGTATGAAGAATGTAGAGCATAGAGGAAGGCTCTAACCATCCCAGCTAACCCACAGGAACACAATCTGGAGAAACAGTAATATTGAGAACTGCTCTTTTGGGTGTGAGTTAGAATATAGTACCCTCCCAACTCCAACATCGGACTAAGCATTCTTTCTTGTTGGGTAGATATTGGATAAATATTGCTATAACTTAAACTGTAAAGGTACAAAGAGTTAAAAAGGGAAATGCCAACCCCTTTATCCCTACCCTTGTCTTGCAAAAAGATAATATTTTATATCTTACCAGTTAAAAAATGGAGTCATTTCTGCATCTTCACCTTGGGCTTCACTACAGGAATTTTACACACACACACACATACACACACACACACACACACACACACACACACACACGTATATATGTATATGTATATTCTCCTTCTTCCACTTCCCCAAACCTTTTATTTAAAAAAATGATAATACATAAATCCCAAATCTAAGTGTATTTGTTTGAGATAGCAACATGTGCTGGGTGGAGATTGCTTCTATATGCCATTCTATGCAGTGACCATGAACTATCTAATTAGTCCTAATTGACAGGCATTTAGACTGTTCCCAATCTTCTGCCATTGCATGCAGTGATGTGATAAACATCCCTGTGATCCATTATTCCACGCACACATGTGGAATTCGGAAGGAGGACTTCCCAGCTGTGGCTCTCACAAGGGGTAGTAAGTATTGCAAGGCTGAGCAGAGCATTTCCCTGTAGGGAAGGCAATACTTTGTTACTTGAGTGTCTTTTTTTTGGGGGGGGGGGCACAGCTGTCTGGCTACTTCTTCCCATCCTACTCTGACTTACACCTTTGGCAGACAGGGACACAGCTATATCCCCTGGTAAAAGAAAGCCCTTGTGGGACTGCCTGCCTCACCCAGGGCTGAGGCCAGGGCCGCAGGTACTTGCCAGCTCTCTGGCTCTGTGTCCACGGTGGGGTCTTCTAACCCCTGCCTCTTTCAGGCACTCCGGTGTGAAACACTGCCTTCGGAACTCGGAGAACGGTGGCGGCTCAGGAGGCAGTTCACATGAATTACGCTTCACTTACAGACAGATAAGTCCAATAAAGGCAAGGGTCTTTGTGCAAACGAACAAGTGGCTGGAACTGACCTCAGCAGGACAAAGGGGACGTTATGGAATGAGCTCTAATTTAATAACTGCCCCACCCACCTCAGGCCATTAACCCTGTAGACAACTCAAGCTGACAAATCTAAACACATTTGAGCTGAAGAACAATGCAGTTCTCCTTTGGAGGTGTGGATAAAAATTGACATAGAACAGTTGCTGCCAGTGCCCAGGTATCCAGCAAAGGCACTTGTCCGTGTTTTTGCTTCCTAGTGAGGTCTCTCCCTTCCTGCTTTTGTCCCACTTTTTTGGGGGGTGGTGGTGGTGGAGGGAGGATCTAGATAGGGTTTCTTTGTATAACCCTGAGTATCCTGGAACTCAATCTGTAGATGAGGCTGGCCTTGAACCCACAGAGCTCTACCTGCCTCTGCCTCCCAAGTGCCGGAATTAAAGGTGTGTACCACCACTACCTGGTTACTTTTTTGGGGAGAGGGTCCCACTCTTTAGAGTCACTTTCCTATAGATTGGGCTGAGCAGGATCTCTAGTCTCCATACTCATCATGGCTAGCTGTTCCCTTCCCTATGGTCCCGGGTAGACCTAGGCTCAGGAGGGTTTGTCCCTTTCTGCCTCCAGGCTGTTTGGCATCTGCTCTGTTCTGTGTCAACATTCCTTTGAACCTCGCCCTTCCTCCCCTCCCCCGGGCCTCAGGGCTTGGCTTTCAAATCACGGTGGTCATTCCTCATTTGGAAAATGACCCACCATGTTAGGTCTCAGAGGTGCCTGGCCCTCTGCCACCATAGAGGAAGAGGACTCTCTATCTCTGGGGTGTGTGTGTGTGTGTGTGTGTGTGTGTGTGTGTGTGTATGGTGGGCGGGGGTGGGGATCTGGGCCCGGAGCTCCCAGAATAGGGAAACTGATGGAGCCGATTCTGTCCACACCTGATAAGGCTGACGCCAGAGGTGAGGTCAGAACCCAGCAAGCAGCCTGGCAGGCCCAGGGATTGATAGCCTAAGGATGCTTTGGGTCTTCTGTAGATCTCAGGAAATTTAAAATACCTGTGCAAACAGAAGAATGCACTTTGTGGAAGGGAGAGAAGGGAGAGGGTGTGGGAACAGGCCTCTGATTGGCCACCTGGACTGGAGCCCTGGGGACACATGGCTTTTATCTCTAAAGTAGCAGACACTGGGGATAACTCTATCTCTTAATGGTTTTATCTCAGCTGCCAGAGTTGCTGGAGAGTGTTCCTTGTAGTGGGTCTATTTACTCTCGGACTAGATCCCTCGGTCTTTGGAGGGGTGGGAGAAAGAAGCTGGGGGGTAGTGGAATAGAGGCATTCTCACTACTTATCAATTTTCTTTCCTAGAATAGATTGTTAGTAAATATAATGGATTAAAAAAAAAAAACCAAAAACAAAAACATGATTCCACTTTGTGGATGGGATTTAGTTTGCACCATAACCATGGCTATTATTGATAGAGCTACTACTGCGTGGCAGACATTGTGCATGCGGTATCTAATTGAACTTCTCTGCAGGGTACGCGTGGCCTACATTAAACCTTGCTGCGGCCACAGGCTTCGCCTTCATTTAATGAAGAAGGAAAATGAGGTCTTAGAGAAGCTGAGAATTATGTCCAAGCTCATATAGCTTCTAAGAGGTCAAGCTTGAACTTCTATCTTCAGGACTCCAGAATTCAAGATGTTCCTGCCAGCATCCTGATGCTCCTTCCAGACTGATGAATCTCTGGTTTTTGCAGACACTAGCCTTTCTCAAAAGGTTCTCAGTTGGGAAGTCAAATGATCTCCTACTCCCTTCTATGCCTCCTGCATGCACTGCACACACACACACACACACACACACACTCACACACACATGCACGCACGCACACGCACACACACACGTACACACATGCACATACAGAGAGACACAATGTGATACAAATTTTTAATAACCTTTCCCAGATTATTTTTTTTTTCACTTTGCAAAAGACCCTAACTGTAATGTGCAGCAGAGCCCAGTGTCCAGCGGGCATGTATTCAGCACACGGAAGGGCCTCAATAAATATCTGATGTTCAAAGCATGAAATAGAATGGTTGTTCTAGGTCTTTTGAGTCTCCTATATCTCCTAGATATTTTTGATTTGGGTATAATTAATTAACATTTTTTTCTCAAGTTGTCTTTATAATTGAGTATGTAGATAGGTTCCATGAAAAAATTGTTAGCTCCCTTTAACCAGGGAGAAATTCCCATTGAGAGAGCTAGTGATTTACTGCACAGACCCATAGGGAAGTATGGTATTGGAATTAGTAATAAAGATTGTCTAATTCTCTGTCTTTCCCAGGCTCTTTTCCAAGTCATCATGTGGAATCCTGCTGTCTCTGCATCAGATAAATCAATGATAATCTTTAACTCAGCGAGGGACAAGTCATGGGGATGTACTCCTGCATCCTCGGTATACTGCTAAAATCAGATTTCCTGGAGCCCATTCACCAGAGGTTTTGAACTTGCCAGATTGCTCGCTGGGCCTAAAATACTGCATGCATGTGGTGACCCTGGCTTGGTTGTTTCCATGAATCCTCCTCTTCCCCTAAGTCACAGCAGACATTTCCAAGTCACACAGAGGAAAAGGGCCCCAGTCTCCACATTGCCATTAATGGTCATGGCCAGGTCTGGCCTGTGCACTGTGCACCACTCTCTTCTGGCATCAGTTCTGCCTTGTGGGAGCAGAGAGAGCTGAGGAAGAGATGGGGGTGGGGTGGGGTGAGGGGGGCGCATGTGCCTTCTGCAGTCCGATTCCTTGATTCTCCTTCCCATTTCTTTCTCAGCAACAACTTCTGGAAAGAGGATTTTTTTTTTCCTCCAAACTTATGGTAACTCGTTCATCTGGTTATTCCTTTCTTTATTCGTCTGCTTGCGTAAGCTGCACCAATGGAGCCTTTGTGGTGAGGTAAACTCGGAGGAGCTGTGAGATTTAAACTTGGCATATAAAATAATGGTTTTCATCATGATATCGCCACACTTGCCTATAATTGGATGTTGCTCATACTCATCCTGCCGTTAATCCCTCTTGTTCCTTCTGCCGCTCTCTGTCTTCCCTCCAAACAGTTTCCCTTCTCCTTTTGTATTTTGTATGTATTGGATTTGGATTCTAAAGAGCGGGATTGAGGAGTCCGGGGGCGGGAGGGGGCGGGGACAACCCACCATGAGTTGAAATTCTGCCAACACCTGCAAATGCTAAGTTAATATTTTAGGTGGCAGATCTATGCGTGACTTTTCTTTTAATCTATGTTTCTAAATTTTCCTTCAGTCAGACATATTAATATTTGTATAAGACAAGTTATTCAATAGGTGACTACATGATGAACTTGTGCTAACTGCACAGAGAGGTACAGGCAGCCCTCTGGAGGGTGGAGAGGAGTGTGGTATTTCTAACCCAGGTGGGGCTTTTGGAGAAGGTCATTGTTGCGTCAGGCTGGAAGTTGGAGTGTGACCTTGTGATGTGGCCCGTGAAATCATCCCGCTCAGCACCCTTCTCTTCCCTACCATGCACGCACCAGCCAAATCTCATCCTGCTCAGCTTCCAAGGTCCAACAAGACCAGATGCATTCAGGCTGCGGACAGGGTCAGCTCTCTCTCCGCTCCGTGGCCTACGGAAGAGCTGCCGGCTCTCTCTCTGCTCCATGACCTGCAGAAGAGCTGCCGGCTCTCTCTCTGCTCCGTGGCCTATGGAAGAGCTG
>JADRCD010201194.1:22115-37877 GCA_019843815.1 Montemys delectorum
GAAGAGCTGCCGGTTCTCTCTCTGCTCCGTGGCCTATGGAAGAGCTGCCGGTTCTCTCTCTGCTCTGTGGCCTACAGCAGAGCTGCCGGCCGGCCGGGCCTTTACTGTTAGATCTTTTCACTTCATTCTAGCACTGGACCAGTCCTAGACACTCAGACTCTTACCTAGGCCTTTCTTCTCTTTTTTAGATTTGTTTATTTTATGTGCATGAGTGTTTCACCAGCATGTGTGCATGTGTACCACATACGTGCTGGTGCCTGTGGAGGTCAGAAAAGGGTATTGGATCCTCTGAAAGTAGAGTTACAGATGTTTGTGAGCTACCATGCAAGCTCTGGGAAGCAAAGCGTGGTCCTCTGTAAGAATAACAAGTGCTGGCTGGGTGTCCGCTCCTTGCTGTCGAAATGGGCAAGTTCATGAAACCTGGGAAAGTGGTGCTGGTCCTGGCTGGACGCTACTCCGGACGCAAAGCCGTCATCCTGAAGAACATTGACGATGGCACCTCGGACCGCCCTTGCAGCCATGCCCTGGTGGCTGGAATTGACCGCTATCCCCGAAAAGTGACAGCTGCTATGGGCAAGGAGAAAATCGCCAGGCGATCCAGGATCAAGTCCTTTGTCAGTTTATAACTACAACCACCTCATGCCCACAAGGTACTCTGTGGATATCCCCTTGGACAAGACTGTTGTCAATAAGGATGTGTTCAGGGACCCAGCTTTGAAACGCAAGGCCAGGAGGGAGGCCAAGGTCAAGTTTGAGGAGCGATACAAGACAGGGAAGAACAAATGATTTTTCCAGAAGCTTCGCTTTTAGGTATATTTTTGTTTTCGTCATTAAAAATTAAAAAAAAAAAAAGAATAACAAGTGCTTTAACTCAGCCGTCTCTCCAGCCTCTGGATTTTTCTTATTTAAAGTTGGACATGTCTTTGGTGGAAGCTCAAAATTCAGGAGCTGTTCCAGATGATGGGGGGTGGGGTTGGGTGAGCACATTTTCTGCAACATGGAAGAAATCAATGTGTCACGAGACACAATTCCGTGGTCACTTGATGAGAAGGGAGGAAAAGGGGAGCTTCAGAATCATGGTGGAGTTCAAGGTCCTAACTCAGTTGCTAACCTGTCTGGGTTCTGAACTTGTAACTAATATACCCTCACACAAAGAAAGAACAAAGGGAATGGAGTAAATGACCTACGCATTTGGCTGGAGGGTGGGGTGATATATACGTGTCGGGTGTGGTCATCTGCTAGGATGGCAGAGTTCAAACTTCAAGATTTGAGTCTCAAGTCTGCAGCAATGGTTCATGCGTCTCCTGGACCCTAAGATACCAATGCTGTCTGGCCAGCACCCACCACTTACCTGCTTTCTCCAACCTACTTCCCTAAGAAATGAGGAAAGATCCTGTGATGGCTAATGTTGCTTGTTAGCTTCACATGATCTGGAATTGTATAGGAGACAAATCTGGAAATGTCTAGAACAAAGTCCCTAGCTGATGCTACTGGAGAAGGCATATCTTGACTGTGGGTGGCAGCATTTTGTGGGTTAAAGTAAAAAGAAGAAAGCAAAATGAACGGCAGCATTCACTGTTCTCTACTTCGGGGCTGCAGATGCAATGTGATCCATTGCTGCAGCCAAGGGGACCTCATCAGGATGGGCTGCATCCTCAAACTGTAAGCCAACTGAATCTTCTCTTTTTTGCTTTTAATTTTCCCTTTTACTGGAAATGGATTCTTTTCGTACTGAACAGATCCCGATTATAATTTCCCCTCCCTCTATTTGCCCCCAGCTCCTCCCCACCTCCCTCCCATCCAGATCAGTGCTCCCTTTCTGTCTCATGTTAGAAAACAAACAAGCTTCTATGGGGTAATAATAAAATATAACAAACTAATATATAGGGGGCTGGTAAGATGGTTCAGTGGGTTCAGAGCACTGACTGCTCTTCTGAAGGTCCTGAGTTCAAATCCCAGTAACCACATGGTGGCTCACAATCATCCGTAATGAGATCTGGTGCCCTTCAGACACCCTTCTGGGGTGTCTGAAGACAGCGACAATGTACTTACATATAATTAATAAATAAATAAATAAATAAACAAATAAATCTTTAAAAAGAACAGACTGAATATATAAGAGAAAACAAAAATTACCACCTCAAAGATGGACAAGCCAAGCCAACAGAAGTAAAGGAGCTCAAGAGAAGATATAAGAATCAGAGACCTGCTCATTCCTACATTCAGGAACCCCATAAACTGGAAACCATAATGTGTACCCAGAGCACCTGCTGCAGACCCATACAGGCCCATGCATGCTGCTTTCGTCTCTGTGAGTTCATATGAATTTTGCTTATGTTGATTTAGAGGGCTTGTGTTCTTTTTTTTCTTTTCTTTTCTTTTCTTTTTTTTGTGTTTGTTTTTCGAGATAGGGTTTCTTTGTACTGGGATAGCTCTGGCTGTCCTGGAACTCACTCTGTAGACCAGGCTGGCCTCGAACTCAGAAATCCACCTGACTCTGTCTCCCAAGTGCTGGGATTAAAGGTGTGCGCTACCACGGCCCGGCAGGGCCTTGTGTTCTTGAAGTCTTCCATCCCTTCTGGCGCTTACACTCTTTCTGTCACCTCTTCTGCAGTGCTCTCTGAGCTCTGTGGGGAGGAATTTGATGGAGACATTTCCTTTAGGGCTGAGTGTTTAGTCAACGTCTCAGTCAGTGTTCTGTTGCTGTGAAGAGACACCACGACCACAGCAACTCTTAGAAAAGAAAGCATTTCATTATGCCTTGCTTACCGTTTCAAAGCTTTAGCCCATTATCATCACGGCAGCGAGCATGGTGGCATTCAGGCAGTCATAGTGCTGGAGAGGTAACTGAAATTTCTATATCCAGATCTGCAGGCAGTGGGAAGAGAGAGCCACTGGGCTTGCCTTGGGATTTTGAATCTTTTATTTTTTTTTTTAAAGATGTATTTATTTATTTTATGTATATGAGTACACTATAGCTATTCAGATGGTTGTGAGCCTTCATGTGGTTATTGGGAATTGAATTTAGGACCTTTGTTCGCTCCTGTAGGCCCTGCTTGCTCAGTTCCTGCTCACTCCAGCCCAAAGATTTATTTATTGTCATACCTAAGTGCACTGTAGCTATCTTCAGACACCAGAAGAGGGTGTCAGATCTCACTACGGATGGTTGTGAGCCACCATGTGGTTGCTGGGATTTGAACTCAGGACCTTCAGGAGAGCAGTCAGTGCTCTTACCAGCTGAGCCATGTGGCCAGCCCCAGTGACCCACTTTCTCTAACAATGCCACACCTATTAGACCTTTTCAAATCGTGCCACTGTCTGAAGACTATTATGAGCCTATAGGGACTGTTCTTATTCAAACCACCACGGTGTTCTGAGATCTCTCACTTTCTGTATGTCTGGTTGTGGGTCTTTCTATGTTTGTTCCTATGTGCTGCAGGAAGTAGCTTCTCTGATGATAGATGAACAGGGCACTGATCTATGAGTATAGCAGAATGTCATTAGGAGTCATTTTATCACTACTGTTTTTTTTGGAGTGTGGGGGGGGGTCATTAGTATTTAGTTTTACCCTAGGTCCCTGGGCTATCTAGTGTCAGGTTCTTGGTCACCCAAGCAGTGTCAGGTATGGGTTCCATCTTGTGAAGTGGTCTAAAGTCAACTCAGGATTGGTTGGTTACTCCCATAACTTTGTATCACCATTGCCCTAGCCTAGCTTGAGGGCAAGACACCAGGGTAGATCTGTGGTCCTCGCTATTTTCCCGCCAGCAGGAACACACGAACACACACAGGATCCTTCTGCAGCAAACCTTTATTACCATGTGGCAAGGAGAGAGCGAGCCCTGGAAAATGCACTGCTTATATACACCCTGGAGCGGTGTGTTCATCTCTGATTGGCTGTTTGCTCATTACCTCATGAGATGCCTCAGGACAGGCTGAGACTTGGCGCGCTCTGGCCCTAGGCACATGCGCAGACTACTTGTTACAAGGAGAAGACACCGGATGCCAGCGCCATCTTGTAATGGAGGCTGCCGGCTAGGGTGCGGCTCTCAACATAGATCAAAAGCAAACCCTTTTTCTTAAGTCACTTTTGTCAGGCATTTTGTCACAGCAATTAGGAAGGTAACTAATCGAGATCCTGAGCCAGTGAGCCCATATAGGAAATATAGCTATAGATAATCTTGTTCTTCTAGGGGACAGTGAGTGCCAGGAATTCAGACACTGAATCCTTATCCTTTCCCTTTCTTTAGATTTACTTGTGTATGCGTTGGTGAACATTACTCCATGCTGAGGTGCATGCATGGAGGTCAGAGATCAACTTGCAGTAGTTGGTCCTCTCTTCTAACCAAGTGGCTTCCAAGGGTTGAAATCAGATTGTCAGGTTTGATTTCAGCCTGAAATCAAGAGGTAGCTTTGGCCTCAACCACTGAGCAATCCACTGAGCAATCTCACTGGCCCCTTTCTTCCCTTTCTGTACCTTAGAGTAAATCTCGTCTCCTCTCTGTGCCCTGCCCCCAATCCTTAGAAAGGATTGTCAGTGTCGATAAAGTGTATCACTAAGGGTAACCCCTCTTTTGTCCTTTGAGACCTATTCAGTGGGTCTTCTAAGGGAAGGCCGAGAGTAAAGAGTAAGAAAGTTGCTGGTGATGCCCTCACTAGCTAATGTATCCAAGGAGCAAGACGAACTCAGATATATAGTATCACATAGCTCCCAGAGAAAGGATTTGCTAAAATCCTAGAGGGGTCCATCCTCAGGAAGAGCACAAAACACAGACAGACCCAGAACATAGAGTTGATACCAATCCCTCTCATTCTATGATGTTCTAGGCAAACCAAGGACTTGTATCTAGGAACTAGGCCTTAGGCAATCCTAGCCACAGCACACACTGACAATTAGCATCTGTATGTAATTTCAGATCCTCATTCTCTCCTTCCTTCTTCATCACATTGTCTAGAAACCTATACTGGAAGAATGTCCAGGGAATCTGAGCTGTCCCACAGGCCAGACTTCTCTCTTTAGGCCCCAGCATACTACTTCATACAGACCAATAAGATTGAATAAGACTTTCTAGCTAAGAAGGAAAACTGTCTGGACATATAAGTAGAGAGATCAGGCTCCACAGACTGCTTCTGTATCTGCTCTCCCAGTTACCTTAGCAACAGCGTCTGCACCAGGGCATGGGGAAAGCAGAGGATCACCCGCTGCTGTTTCAATTGGGAAGTGAGGGGAATGGAGGGAGTCTCAGCTCTGCTGCTCACTGCCAGGCTGCCCACAGCATGTCCTCTCACTCCCTAGGCCTGCCCTGGGGTCTGAGGTTTCTTTGGTTTAAGGATGCTGTGAGGAGCACAGTCCTCTGAATATGAGAACCTCATATCTCTAAGCATAGTTAAGGCATAGGGACTGTTTAGGAACAACCATTCTTCAACCAGTCAACACAAAGTGTTCTGTGACTTAACATTTTACCACCTATGGCACAAAATAGGTTTGCTAACCAAGCAGAAGGTTATGTTCCAAAGAGGATTCACCTTTGGAACCAGGTTGGATATATCTTTAGTTGTCGTAGGAAGAAAACTTGGCTTTCGTCTTTGAGTTCATGTAGAATAAAAGATATTGGGATAGTTAATATGACTCATGGAACCTCTTAACTCCAGAGGAGTATTAGTTACTACCTGTTAAAGTGGTAAATAACAGAATCAAGTGCTTCAGCATGTTCTCTGAAACTTTTGCCGGCAGTGTCTTCTTCTTTTAAAAATTCCTTTTAATGCTGAGAAGGAAGCTCAGGACCTCAAGCCTGGTAAACTCTCTACCACTGGGCTACACCCTCAGTGCTGCCTTGGCAGGATCTTAAACCATCCACCAAGGTATTGCAAACAACACAGCAAGGTTAAAGACCCTGGATTCCTAGGTACTGGTCCAAGACGATCTGGAGTTTGTATCTTCTGCATCCGGGATCTAGGGGCTCGTCCTTGGACATGTCTCGTAAGTGTCCTTTAGCCTCATGTGTGACCGTGATCCGTTGGCATCACACTTAACAGAGCACCTCTCTGAAGAAAGAAGAAAACTAATGTTCATTCACTCAAGAAGAAGTTTTATTGGATGCTACCCTGTACCAAGTGGGGGTGCTGAGCATTGAGAACCCAAAAGGGAATGAAATGTAGCCTCTGTTCCCAAACACCTCCATTCATTCAGACATTCCCCTTGAATGGTGCATATACCATGTGGACAAGGAAAAGAGTCATCAATTGTGAGATTTCCTAAGTGATGCTATCTGCCCTTCAGTGAGTTCTAGACTCAACAGACTCCTGCTGGCTGCATTCATTGGCAGGAGAAAGCACACTTCGAAAATTGTGACAGCAGTGAGGAACCAGGAGCAAGGGTGAAAACCTTAAACAAACATTAGCTGAGGGTTTCTGGGCTGCAGTCCTCGGCTAGTGAAGAAACAAACACTTCCAGAAATGGAGCTGGGAGCAAATTCCTGAGCAAAGGCTGAGGGGGCTGACAGGAAGTGAGAGAACCCTGAGAGCGTTGCCACATGGCCAGCCACAGACTGTCCTGCGACGATTCAGCCTTTTAAGGCTCCACAGATGGGGTTTGGGGACATGATCACCCACACAGCGACTTACTTCTATGTTGGTGAGGTCAAACTGTAAGGGCAGAGGCTCAAAGTTCCAGACTAGCTCTGAAATAGAGACTCCTGCCACTGAGGCTAGAGACAAACTTTTAGGGTATTTTGACTTCTTTTCCTGAACCACCTTGGTTTATGTGTAGTAAAATCAACAGCCTTTGGGAGCTTTCTTAGGTCAGCTTTTTAATCTACTCAGTGAAATGGCATTGAGGGATCATGTTTCACACAAAGAGCCCAAGCTTTCCAGGCCTGTACGGGACCCTTGGTGATATAACTTTAAGTCACAGAAAATGACCTCCAACTTAGATTTCTGCTTCTTTCTGCAGAATTTGTAACTCAAACACATGGTTTGGATTTAACACCAAACACTGGAGGATACAGAAAGAAGACTCAAGGGAGTTCACCATAGGAGCTGCCTTACTGGAAGGCAAGTGAAGACCCATATTTTAAATTAGTTTTATTCTAATGTCTAGGAATACAGCTCACAGCACCGGAAGTGACTGGCCTTGTTTTGTCCTTGAAGATCACCTTCACCTTAGCTTATCTTTGAAACAACAACAAAGGAATGGCTGTAAGGACCAGATCATCATTCCAAGAGGAGCTCAACTGAGCTGCTGTGAGCATAGATAACATTTGGGAGAGGTCTTAGAAATCATCAAATTCCATATTTGTCAGTGATGCTGCTGAACAGTAAGAGGTTAGCTCACTGGTAAAGTGTTAGTCTAGCATGCTCCAAACCCTGGGAGCCATTTCTATCACAACAAACAGACAAATAAGACCGCGTCTAACTGACACTAAGGATGGTTGGCTATCACTCACTGATGGATACTCAGTAAAGGACTGTGTTCTCATTAGCTAAGGGCTTTGTTACACAGTTTCACAAACTATATGTCTTAGACAACAAATATTTATTGTTTCCCAGTTCTGGAGTCCAAATCAAGGCACTAGTGGGTTTGTTTCCTGAGGTATAAGGAAAGCTCTGTTCCATGCCCCCTTTGGCTAGTTGTCTAGCATCTCTGGCACTTCCAATCTTGTAGAAACATTGTTTTAGTTTTTAATCTCTTCTTTCACACATGTGCACTTTTTATTTTGTTTTGTTTTTGTTTTTGTTTTTTGAGCAGGGTTTCTCTGTAGCCCTGGGTATCCTGGAACTTGCTCTGTAGACCAGGCTGGCCTCTTGCTTGGATTAAAGGCATGTTCCACCACCACCCCAGTGTTTTGCATCTTTTTCTATGCCCAAAGTCTGTGTTATTAAGGACACTACCCATACTGGATTAGAGTCTGTTCCAATGATCTCATCTTGACTCGTGTTTGCAGTGACCCTATTTCTGCATAAGGTTATATCTTGAGATACTGAGACTAGGATTTCAATGTGTGTATTTGGTAGGACACAATAGAGTCTATAACAGAAATCATCTATAACATGTTAAATCCTCACTGGAGGGCTGTAAGTTTGATGTGATCATCATTCTATTGATGTGCCCAGGCCCACTGAGGCAGGCAGCAGAGACACATCCCGCCAGAAACATGTGCATTGGTTAGGGTTCTCTAGAGCCACAGAGCTTATGGAACAAATCTATTGGAAAGACTTACAGGCTGTGGTCCAGCTAGTTTAACAATGGCTAGCTGTGAGTGTAAAGTTTAAGAGTCTAGAAGTTGCTCAGACCCACAAAGCTGGTATTCTGTATCTGCTGGAGTCCCAAAGAAATAGGCTCCAATGCCAGTGAAGGAACAGATGTGCTAGCAAGGAAGGCAAGGGCATGCAGGTAAAGCGCAAAAGCTTCCTTTTATGTCCGTGTCTATACTTCCAGCAGAAGGTATGACCCATATTAAAGATGTCTTCCCATCTCAAGATCCAAACTAAAGACTAGCGTCTTCCAGCCTCAAGATCTAGATCAAAGGTGTGGCTTCCTGCCTCAAAGGTCCAGACTAGAAGTGGATTCACCCACTTCAAACAAAGCAGAAAAATGTTTATAGGTGTGCCCTCCATTTCTGGATGGTATCTCAATCCAGATATAGTCACATTGACAACCAAGACTAGCCACCGCTCCATGTGTCCCTGGACTCCAGAGCCTCACTGGGGGTTCGGAGCTCAGCCTTGTCTCTTCTACAGGTTAACAAACGTGGTAAGCTTTTCCTCTCAGTTTGTTCATCTCTAAGATGAAGGTGAAGCAGATTTACAGTTTTAAAACCTCAAGAGCTCTGAGTACCAAAAAAATAACGTATTACTTATTTGAGAGCAAAATATGTCATGAAATGAGTACACTTAATACAAAGTGCCATTCTTGAATTGACACAGGCTCCCTATGTCTTTATGCAACACATACGTTTAGAGAAATGGCCATCTGTCTGGACACAGGATGTGGTTGCAGATGCTAATAAGGTGTCATGTAGTCAGTGGTATGCACATTCTTTGACTTTTTTCAGATCCCCAAATTCTGCCATCCCTGACTGGCTCCTGGGATTTGAATTAGGGACTGTAGATTTTTCAGCACATGTATTACCACCATGAAGTGTGCAGTTTGAATCCTGGAACCCTGGCTGGGTCACAAGGAAATGAAGAAAGGACAGGTACAAACATACACAAACAATGAAGCTGGGAACAGGTGGGGTTCTCTAACAGCTGCAACACGAAATCTCACTGTGTTTGTTAGGTACAGCACAGGGGAGGGTTTAGCTAGTTTCGAGGGTGAGCAGATTCAGGCTATAAACATCCAGGATGAGGAAGCCACAATTGCTCACACTGATCAATCATTTCTAAACACTCATTCAGACTTTTTTTTTTTAATTTGTTTGTTGGTTGGTTGGTTGGGTTTTTTGTTTTGTTTTGTTTTTTTGTTTAGTTGGTTTTGTTGGGGTTGGAGGAGGGTGCAGCGAACTTTATTGATGGTATTCAAGAGAGTAGGTCTCCCTAGGCCCCTCCCATTATTATGGGGCTCTGAGATGAAAACTGTGAGGGAGATGTTCAGTGTTGGGGACCAAGTTGGGACAGGGACTCGTCAGCAACTGAAGGCCTCCCTCTTCCTCTCAGTGTCCTCGCTGTGGTGACTGGTCCAGGGTTTCTTTCTCCTTGGAGGCCATGTAGGTCATGAGGTCCACCACCCTGTTGCTGCAGCCATATTCATTGTCATACCAGGAGGAGGAGTGGGCGATACTGTTGAAGTCTCAGGAGACAACCTGGTCCTCGGTGTAGCCCAGGATGCCCTTCAGTGGGCCCTCAGACGCTTGCTTCACTACCTTCTTGATATTCTCATACTTAGCAGGTTTTTCCAGGCAGCATGTCAGATCCACAACAGATACATTGGGGTTAGGAACACAGAAGGCCATGCCAGTGAGCTTCCCATTCAGCTCTGGGATGACCTTGCCCACAGCCTTGGCAACACCAGTGGATGCAGGGATGATGTTCTGGGCAGCCCCACGGCCATCATGCCACAGCTTTCCAGAGGGGCCATCTACAGTCTTCTGAGTGGCAGTGATGGCATGGACCGTGGTCATGAACCCTTCCACGATGCCAAAGTTGTCATGGATAACCTCGGCCAGGGGGACTAAGCAGTTGGTGGTGCAGGATTCATTGCTGACAAACTTGAGTGAGTTGTCATCTTTCTCGTGGCTCATGCCCATCACAAACATGGGGGCATCGGCAGAAGGGGTGGAGATGATGACCCTTGTGTCCTCACCCTTCTAGTGGGTCCTGGCTTTCTCCATGGTGGTGAAGATGCCAGTAGACTCCATGTCATACTCAGTACCTGCATCACCCCATTTGATGTTAGTGGGATCTTGCTCCTGGAAGACAGTGATGGGCTTCCTGTTGATGACAAGCTTCCCATTCTTAGCTTTGGACTGTGTCGTTGAACTTGCTATGGATAGAGTCATACTAGAACATGTAGATCATGTAGTTGAGGTCAATGAAGGGGGGTGGTCACTGATGGCAGCAACGTCCACTTTGCCAGATGCCAGAGGAGAAGGAAGTCCTGATAACTGGGTGTCCAATACAGTCAAATACGTTTACACCAACCTTCACCATTGTGTCTACAGGACAAGGTTGTCATTGCACAAGAAGATGCAGCTGTTTCTGAAATAAAGAGGAGCAGAGCTGTTTGTTTGTTTGTTTTGAGACAGGGTTTCTCTGTGTAGCCCTGACTGACCTGGAACTCACTCTGTAGACCAGATTGGCTTTGAACTCAGAGTTGTCTACCTCTGCCTCCCTAGTGCTGGAATTAAAGGAATGAGCCATCATTTCCTGACCTTTATTCAGACTCTTCAAGAAAGCTTTGCCATCTCTCTGTGTCTGACCCTTATGGGTAATGGCTTCTTTGCCAATTTACCATGGACCAACTAGTCTTGGAGTCCTTAGCAGGCTGTATTCATGTCAAAATACACATTTACTCTGGACTTCACTCTGTCAGAGCTTTCTCCACTTCCTACAATCACAGTGCTATGGGGAAGAATATGTGCCATCTCAGAATACATCCTGGCATACAAGAACCATGTATGTGTTTGTTAAAACCACAATGGTAGGGCTGGAGAGATGGCTCAGCAGTTAAAGACACTGACTGCTTTTCCAGAGGTCCTGAGTTCAATTCCCAGCAACCACATGGTAGCTCACAACCATCTGTAATGGGATCCGATGCCCTCTTCTGGTGTGTCTGAAGACAGCAACAGTGTACTCATATACATAAAAATAAATAAATGAATCTTTAAAAAAAAAACACAATTGTAACTTTCTGGTCTAAAGTCTTCAAGGTTGTAAGGCACTGAGGAAGGTTCTGAAATGAATGCCCAATCTTAGAAGCCATGCCCATCGTGTGTGATTCTGCTTCTATGACTCCTGGTCTGAGGCTCAAATCTCAGGGGTCACAAGCTAGCCCTGTATGCTCACTACGTGAAGCATCCTCTGCCTGCTGAAGTGGTTGTTGAGCGATATGGTGTTCCTAGCTTGTGTTCATCGGCAATGGTTGCTGAGGGAGTAGAGGGCCAAGACCCAGCCAATGGCAGGACCCGTTTTTCATTTTATTTTGTTTTTCTTCAACATTCTCTCCTTTGTTCTCTCTTCTTCTCAAAATACACCAGGCATGTTGGATTCAGACCTATTCTCTGATTTTTTTTTAAACTTAATTATCCCTTTAAAGTTCCTAACTCCACATTCTGTCACATTCTGAGGTGCTAGAAGTTAGGCCTTCAGTGTATAAATGGGATTTGAGGTGGTGCCTATAGCACTGGTTTTAGCAACTAAGTGAATTGCCATTCTCACTGGATGGAGGCCACATGCTTGCCAGCTTGTATCTGCCTCGTTGCTTTGAAAACAAGGCCTAGGACCACTTAGAGTCAAACCACTTGAGACCTTAACATAATCCACCTGCTCCAAACATGTACGTCATAATCCGGGGAAGAAGACAGCAGGACCCAGTTATGGTGCATGCTTGGTTTTACATGAAGATGGAGGTTGCATTTAATTAAGGAATGTTGAGGAATGGCTGCTGATAGCAGACCACTCTCCTTTGTCCCGTAGCCAGATGTAGCCTCCAAGTAAGGGCCACTGAGAGACAAGCGGACCAGAGTCTGAGTAGGGATCCCCATTTATCCTCATGGCGCTTCAGGTAGCTTTTGTCTAATAAGACTTTGACAGAAAGTCCCACAAAAAGCCAGCCTTCGTTCGGGTAGCAGTCAACACGTGCCCCTTCCCTTCAGTGCCGTGCAGTTGTGGATACCAAGAAAGGCCTCTGGGAGCCCTCTTCCTGGCAGCATGCTGTGGAATGCAGGCTGACAAAGAGTCCAAGTGTTACTTTTTGGGGAAGGTTTTCCTCATCCCACCCTCAACCCCTGCTTCTGGCCAAACCTGAAGTAATCCACCCCCCACAATGGTTTAAGGCAGTTAAGGTTCTCAACTTGTGGGTCACGACCCCTTTGGGGGGGTCAAACAACGCTTTCACAGGTGTCATCTAGGACCACCTGCATATCAGATATTTACATTATGACTCAAAAACAGTAGCAAAACTACAAACTAGCAACGACAATAATTTTATGGTTGGGGTATCACCCACAATATAAGGGTCACAACATTGGGAAGGCTGAGAACCAATGGTCTAAGGCCTGAGTCTTGAAATAGTGTGTTTTAAAAGATGGGCAACAGTGGTATTCCAGAGCCACTGCCAGATGGTGGTGGTGGGGAAACAGAGGTTGAGGTGGGTTCTTCTTGTTGCTGACACCACTCCAAAGCTTCCGATTAGGTCCCATGAGGTAGGGTCATGCGTCAGACAAGCAATGCAAGGCCTCTGGCGTGGGTGTGTGCTACAGGTGTTCATGTGTGCACACCCGTGGCCCACGCCTGTGCTGGGGTGGCTACCAGCCTCCTGTGCAAACATTCCAGCAAAACAGCTGGTGAGTGGGACTCTAAGTGGAAGTGATTTTCCTAGCACCATGACAACAAGACACCCTCAGAGCTAATGGCGGCACTTCAGCCCTCATCTTTCTCGGCTGGTTCCTGCTTACACCTCAAGTTTCTTAAAATACGTACCTGGCTGGCAACGTGGTGACTCACCTGTACCATTGCTGCGCAGAACAAGTGGGAGGCACTTCCTTCGGCGGAGGACTCAGGAGCCAGCGCAGCCCAGCACCTGAAGCCTTTCATTCACATACAGTTCCTGTCAAGGGCGGGTGTTCTCACTCTCTGCCAAAGCTGCAATTGCCCAAGAAAGCAAAGGAGTATGAATGTGACAAGCCACGGCACTTGGACTACACAGAGTTCAGGGAAATTAGGCAGATTTGCCTAGATATCTCTTCTTCATCTTCAGTCCTGTGTGAGGTATTTGGGCCAAGTGCTGAAATAGGAAATCTCGAATGGAGTCACCATTGCCTGTGGTGCTCCGGGGCATCTCTGAGCCAGTTTTGTTTCTGGAATTCCGAGAACTCTGATGTGCTTAGATGATTTAAGATTCTGAACTTGTGTGAATTGGAACTCCCACAGTTTGTAATGTTAAAGTAGTAAAGAGAAATATTTGTCAAGAATCTTACTGTCGGCTAAGATTGAGTCTGTGTACTTTATATCTACTTGAGTTCTGCAGGATGCACATTGTAGTCTATATGCCCGGGAGTCAGGTTCAAATCCTTGGTTCACTGATTATTAGCTGGACGACTTTAGTCAGGTTACTTTGTCCCCTGGAATGTTCTTTTCCTTAACTTTCCACAAGAGTGTCCTCCAAACTGCATAAATAAAATGATAGTACAGGGGCAGGAGATAGTCTCAGCGCTTGCTGCTCTTCCAGATGACCTGAGTTTGGTTCCTAGCACCTACGTTTGGTGGCTAACAACCACAGGCAACTTCTGCTTCAGAATATCGGACAATCCCTACTGGCTTTTATAAGCAGACAGACATACATACAGATAGACAGACAGACAGGTAACATCATATAAAAACAAATCTTCTGGAGGAAAAAAAAAGAGAGATTCAGTATAGAGCAAGGTCAATATATACTTGTGCCTTTTCCTATCTCTGTGGACTTTTCTCATAGTTAGGAGTGATTGCACCATTTCTGGCTACCCAGTGTTAACATCAATACATTTACATATGTGAGTCTGCATACCTTTAGAACATAGTAAATAGTTATCCAAGAAATAGATGATCAAGACACATACCCTGAGACCAGTGGTGACAAAAGTCACAAGGAGTGATTTGGATGGTGTCGTAGTTAGGGTCACTATTGCTGTGATGAAACACCAGGACCAAAATCAACTTAGGAGGAAAGGGTTTCACTCACAGCTCCATACTAACAGTTCATCACCAAAAGCAGTGAGGAGCTCAAACAAGGCAGGAACCTGAAGGCAGGAGCTGACGCAGAGGCCATGGATGGGTGCTGCTTACTGACTTGCTCCTCATGGCTCACTCAGCCTTCTTTCTTACAGAAGCCAGTACCACCAGCCCGGGTTGGCCCCACCCACAATGGTCCAGACACACCCCACCAATCACTACTTAAGAAAATGCCCTATAGGCTTGCCTACAGCCTGATCTTACAGAGGACTTTTCTCAGTTGAGCTTTCTTCTCCTTTGATGACTCTTGCTTGTCAAGTTGACATAAATTAGCCAGCTCAGATGGATTTCATAATGTTTTAAAATCAAAGCCTCTAGCTTTCAGAGACCCGTGGGTAGTTTCCTTCTGGAAGATCCATTGTAATTCTCTGTAATATAAAAGTTGGTTCTAACTTAAGGGTACCAGCTGGTGACACTCTAGCAGCTGTTCATTCATTTTGCTGCAAGGCTCCTTTTTTGTTTGTTTGTTTGTTTGTTTGTTTTTCAAGACAGGGTTTCTTTGTATAGCCCTGGCTGTCCTGGAACTAACTCTGTAGACCAGGCTGGCCTCGCCTCTAACTCAGAAATCTTCCTGCCTCTGCCTCCCAAGTGCTGGGATTAAAGGCGTGCACCACCACCGCCCGGATACAAGGCTCCTTTCTAATGCCCTTCCTTCAGAAGCATACTGTCTCCTCAGACTTGGCTCAAGCTTCTGCTGACTTCTGGGTACCCGGCACAGAGATCTGGATTTCTCTTCAACTTTCAGAGTTTGCTTTCTGTTATTCTACCTGTTTAGGTCTTTTGGTCCACCACATAATACTAGAATGAGACAGAACTTGAGTCTAGTCACATCTCTTACCCCATCTTCCCCACCCCCCTTTTTTTCCTTTTTGGTTTTCTGAGATAGCATTTCTCTGTGTAGCCCTGGCTATCCTGGATGGAACTCACTCTGTAGATCAGGCTGACCCTGAACTCAGAGAGATCTGGCTGCCTCTGCATCTGCCTCCCAAGTGCTGAGTTCAAAGGTGTGAGTTACTACCCGTGGCCGTATTTCACGTCTTTCAAATGAATCTGTGTTAGTTGCTTTTCCAATGTGGTGAAGAGACACCAGGACCAAGGAGAGTTACAGAAGAAAGTATTAATAGGGACTTACAGTTTTAGAGGGTGAGACTGTACTCATCACGGCTGACAGCATGACATTAGGCAGGCACAGTGCTGGAGCAATGTGACGCCACCATCCAGACAGAGCAGAATGGGAATGGATATTCACCAATTACACATCTGATATAAGGTTAATATCTAAAGTATTAGAAGAAGAAGAAGAAGAAGAAGAAGAAGAAGAAGAAGAAGAAGAAG
>JADRCD010201195.1:0-13003 GCA_019843815.1 Montemys delectorum
TTTGTTTGTTTGTTTGTTTTTTGGAGGGGAACCTGGGAAAGGGAAAATTTACATGTAAATAAAGAAAATATCTAAAAAAAAAAGTGCTTCTTCTTCACTGGGAAAAAAAAAAAAGAAAAGAAAAAGAATGTTAAGATTGGGCATGTTAATCATTTGTTACCACGGATGTAAGCTGTGGGCTTTTCTCTGACTACCCTATGTCTGTTTAATGAGGTTTTCTTCTACATCCAGTTTGATTGCTTTTCTTTCTCTCTCTCTTTTTAAAAAAATATTTATTTAATATATATGAGTACACTGTAACTGTCTTCAGACACACCAGGGCATCAGATCTCATTACAGATGGTTGTGAGCCGTCATGTGGTTGCTGGGAATTGAACTCAGGTCCTCTCGAAGAGCAGTCAGTGTTTATAACCACGGAGCCTTCTCTTCAGCCTTGATTGATTTTCTTGGGGCGATAGTGTTTTGAATTTTTGTGACTGCTGCTCTTGTATAGGATACCATCAGTAACTTTCTTCATTCTTTTAACATTGTAGTACACTGATCTTTGTATGTTAAACCAACCTTGCATTCTTGAGATGAATCCTTTGATACGTTGGACTTTTTTGTCTGTCTGTCCTTTCTTTTTCTTTTTCTAAGACATGGTTTCTCTGTGTAGTCTTGGCTGTCTTGGAACTTGCTTTGCAGACCAGCTGGCTTCTAAGAGACCAGAGTGCTAAGGATTAGAGATGTGTGCCACCACACCCAGTGTGTTTGTGTTTCTAATGGCTATAAATCTATACTCTTCCTGTAATAGTGTTATATGTTTTTGATATGTGGTATTTGACTTGGAATCTGGGGTTGTTAGCTATTGCTTTGGGGTATATCAGATGCTGCATTGTGCTTTAAGAGTTGTTTTTTGTATTCGGTAACATTTTCTCTATATTCCTGCTCAACCTTCTTTCTACTTATCACTTGATTAGTGTACACTTACTCTGTGCCTTCAGTTAGTACTTTATTTGTTTTACCCTACCCAGGGATGTGCAGTTGGACTTCGTTAATTACAGGATAGTGGATTATGAGATGTTAAATATGTTTGTAAGGCTACACAAGCTACTGCTGGATCTGAAGTTTAAGTTCTTCTTTTCTCGACATGGGCCCCCAAACTCTGCACTACAAGCTGTGCTTAGGAAGGGCCCTTTGATCTGCTCTTTGAAGAAGTAGTGTGTGGGTGGAAAAAGTGAAAGGAGTACAGTTAGAGCCTCTTAGTAAGGGAATGAAGCAGGGATTGTTGTCTATCTAATTTAGACCCTCTGTGCCAGGGAGTACAGTTCAAGGAGAACTGTTTTTTTTTTCCCCTGCACCAGTAATTAGTTCTTTCTGGAACAGTGAGATTAACATCTAAAATAATTAGACCATGTATATTGTTTAATTGGAGGTCAAGGGTGAAGTCTGTAATGGTTGGAAAGAAATGTGAAGGAAGTAGTAATTGAGCTAAGTTTCAGAAAGGGGGTGGGCTTAGAGATTTAGGTAGGCAGCTCGGGGTCTGGAGCTTTAGGATAGACAGCCTTGTACCTGGCAAGGCATGGAAGAGTGTTTTCATAGTGGATGGGGAATGATATTACTGCTATATTTCAGGGTTGTAGGTCCAAAATAAATATTTCCAACACTGTATACTGTAGAGTGCTGCTTTCCCGATGGTGGGATATCTGTTTTGACTAACTTCCTCAGCCTGAACTTTCATTATTTTCCCCCCTTTTGTATGCATAATGTTGTTGCAACTTGCAAACAAGATGCGCTTTTACCCCTAAAGACTGGTGTGTTTGTATTCATACTTGGGGAAACAACATTGACATTCATGATTGCAAAGATTTTACTAAAATTTTCTCTGTTGTCTCAGCTCTGTTTGTCACAGCAAGGCAAAAAGAGCAGTTTTTTTCTGGTCAAAGTCAATGCAAGGTCACAGGTTGGATTTGGTTTAGCTGCCTGTACTCTCGAACTGGTTGGCAGTCTTTGTATTGCGGTTTTCTGGTGTGTAAAGAGTGAGGGCTGTTTTGTAGATTGCCTCTGTTTCTCTCTCTAGGTCAGAGCTATGTTTGGGGCATGAGCAGCATAGGACTGAAGTGTATGAAGTCACTTTGTCTCATTGTCACGATGTTAACCAAGTGATCTTCATCCTTCTTGTCATTGTCTTCCCCATTTCTGTTTTTCTTTTTTGCTGGTCCCCTTTCAGCTTCAATATAGTCCCTTCTCCTTTTGTATCATTTTACATTAAAGTCTTCTGTGCTGGTGGATCTGTTGTGATTGAAAATGGCCTCTGTTACATTCTCTTGTTCAAAGTTATTTTCACTACTACCTTTATTCATTTTTTCCATATTAGTTTTCTTTATTTCAAAAAGAAATCACAGATTTTATTCTATTCTATTCTGTTCATTTTACTGCAGGAGTTATTGGAAAAACAGACCCCAGCCGACTTATTCCCTTACCAGTTTTTGCTGTAATTGGGTCTGCTGATACTACTTACTATGTAGTACTGACTAGCTTATTGATGAACACAGAAGTCAAGACTGAGCAAACAGTAAAACCAATAGGAAGTGCAAATGGTGGAATATGTGAAGGAGGGGGAGGAGGGGGGGAGGAGGAGGAGGAGGAGGAGGGGGAGAGGGAGGAGGAGGAGGAGGAGGAGGAGGAGGAGGAGGAGGAGGGCAGCAGATGATTTTCTGACAAATGTGATGTAGGTTTTATAACCAGCTTGAACATGCAGTTGATTCTGTGTGAGGGTGACCTGTCACCGATAGGCTACTTGGGCCAGTAGAAAAGTTGCCTTCTGTTTCCTTTCTTTTCCTAAGGCAACTAGAACCATCCATCTTTTTAAAGCTTGGGCTCTAAAGTCTAGTTAGTATCTATATCTTCATGCTGTCAGCTGTTCCACTGTGTTGGCGGTCTTGCAGTTCTCTTTGGTTTTCCTTCGTGTTGTGGTTTGGACATTACACGTTCACTGGGATTACTTACTTCTCACTGTACAATCGATGTGATTCCTATATTTACCCAATACTTTTCTACCTTTCCATTCTGCATTCCTCCTGTTAATCTGTCAGGTTAACCAGTCCCTGGGGTCCGTGTCATTCTGGGCTCTCTTGACAGGAAAAGCTCCATTTTTGTCTGTAGAAATCCTGCCTCTTCAGGTTTCATAGTTCAGTAGGAGGACCTAAAGAACTCAATGTGTAGGTCTATGGAATGTTTGTGATTTTTGTGCAGTGGTTTCTGTACAGGGGTCTTAGTAGGGTTCAATAATTAAAAGGGTGGAAAACATCTGGACCATGTGACAAGTGAAACATGTGTGGACAGACTTAGCTGATAATGGCTTTTAATAAGGGGCAAGGAAACACACACACACACACACACACACACATACACACACACACACACACACACACACACACACACACGGGGGCGGGGGGAGGGAGGGAGGGAGGGAGGGTGGAGGGGACTTTGGAAGCTGAAAGCTAAAGCCCAGCTTCTCCATGAGGGGTGAGGATTTTTTAGAAGTTTTGAAGGGTCTTCTTGCGCTAGGGTTGGTCAGTTTGAAGAAAGGAATGTCTGATTGGCCCCCCAGTTGTAACGTAAACATCCTGATTGGCCTTGAACTTATTGAGGCAGTTCATCAGCAGGGGACACTAGTGGAGGGAGAAAAAGCCCACAAGGCCTTTTTTTTTTTAAACTGCTAGGCTTTTGTTTCAGGCTAGGAGGGCAAGGAAGAAGCCAGCCATCTTGTAAGCTCATCATCTTCATTACCTAATCATGGATGGCCCTCTCTCTGTCCTTCTGCACTATATATATATATGTATATATGTGTGTGTGTGTGTGTGTGTGTGTGTGTGTGTGTGTGTGTGTATAAAATCAGGGAGTAATTCCATGTCCCTCAGAATGAAAGGAAATTAAAAGAATAATCGACAAAGGAAAAAGGTGAATAGAGTAAGTATGGGACACCTAGGGTAACTAGGTGTTAGCTTCCACAATCACACCCCACGCAGCTACAGAAGACATGCAGAATCTTCCCTGCATCCAAGGGAAGCATAACATGCTTAAGAGATTTGCCAGAAATTTTGTTGGAAATTTGTTATCCTTGGACTGGAGAGATGGCTCAGTTGTTAAGAGCACTTGCTGTTCTTGTGGAGGACTTAAGTTTGATTCCTGGCACCTATGTAGTGGCTCACAATCACACATAACTCAAGTTCCAGAGGATCTGAGGCCCTTTTCTGAATTCTTGGGCATTGAGCACACACATGTTGTGCAGATATACAAGCAGAACATTAATACACATAAAATACATATAAACAGATATTATTGTCCAAGATTTCTTTTTTTTTTTTTTTTTTTTTTCTTTTTGGTTTTTCGAGACAGGGTTTCTCTGTATAGCCCTGGCTGTCCTGGACCTCATTCTGTAGACCAGGCTGGCCTCAAACTCAGAAATCCGCCTGCCTCTGCCTCCTAAGTGCTGGGATTAAAGGCATGTGCCACCACTGCCCGGCCCTTGTCCAAGGTTTCTGTTAGATTCTGGTCTTGTATCATATTTTGAGAAAAGGAGTTAAGTGAGTTGAGTTGTGGTATGAGGTGCTGGGCACCTACTCTCACCAGTTAGGGAATGACACAGGCCAAGGATCATCCTGTAGTTGGCACCTGCTGTGCTGATTTTGTTAACTCTTTGAGCACACCATGCAAGCCTACCCCATCCACATGTCTGGTGTGCCTTGGCTCTGGTTTAATATTTTCATGTAGATTGTCCTGCTGCTACTATTTTTGTATCTACCTATGTATCATTTTCCCTATCCAGAGGCTTGGAATTAATGGATTACCTGAGAGTGGCATTTGCACATTCATGGTGAATAGATGCTTGCAGATCTTAACCCTTAGTCCATATTCCTAATAGCAGTGAACAGTAATTAGAAAGGGATATTATCCCTTGGAAAGGGATATTAGAAGAACTGAACTTCATTGGGCAGTGGTGGCGCATGCCTTTAATCCCAGCACTTGGGAAGCAGAGGCAGGTGGATTTCTGAGTTCGAGGCTAGCCTGGTCTACAGATTGAGTTCTAGGACTGCCATGGATACACAGAGAAACCCTGTCTCAAAAAAAAAAAAAAAAAAGAAAAGAAAAGAAAAGAAAAGAAAAAAAAAAAGAACTGACCCTCACTCTCAACCTTAGAAAGGAAGAGTGGGAGGCGCCTCCAGCTCCGAGGTGTACACTGCTGGCTGGGGTGGAGCCCTGGGCCTCTAGCACTCTGGGTTCCATTCATATCATTCTCATCTTCTGCCCATCCTGTTACCTTTAGCCAGTGGTGTGGAGACTTGGAATTTGTAGGTTTTTACTGTGGAAAGATTGAAGAGTAGATGAAAATAGAACATGGTGAGTAGTCTGCAGTTCTTCTTGTTCATTTTCAAAAGCTGGCCACCATTTTGTCAGTTTTGTTCCTATCAGGTTTCCTTTTATCTGTGTGGTGCTGTGGTAGGTATGGAAAAGTGAAATCAGATCTAGTACTGGAAAATTTTTTTGTATGAAATGAATGTATGCTTTTCCTAATACCTCAAATTAGAAATATTGTTAATATTCTCTCTTAAAGATAGAGTCTTCTATGTAGCTCAGGATAACCTCAGATTGGTGTTGTGGCTGCAGATGGCTTTGCACTCCTCATCCTCCTACTCTCACCTTTTAAGTGCTGGGATCACAGTTGTTGGCCATCATACTGGGACATACCTAATGTATTTCTTAAAACGTTTCTCTAAATACTGTCCAGCTGTAAGCTTTCACTGATGTTTCCCTTTCAGGTTCAGGAGGTTATTTTCATGTGTCTTCCTCTATGCTTAAAATAATACAAACATAACCCTGGCACGCTGTAGCTGCCAGCAGCCACTCATATGAATGGGTCATCTGGAATGGGAGTCAAAGGGCCTGAAAATAAGGGTACCAGAAATATGGGAAGGTTTGAAAAAATTAGATCAACACATGATGTGTTTTCAGTCCGCCATCTTTCATTGAATTCTTGTTACAAGCAAACAGGTAGATAGGTAAAGCAAAACTCCTCCCCCAAGTTCGTCAGCAACTTGGCCCAATCAGCAGCTTCATCTTCAGTCTCTGGAGGCGGGACTTCTGGTGTAACTGGAACTTGGAGAGAGGCGTGGCTATTAGCAGGAGGTGGACATAGAGGCGTGGTTATCTGTGGCAAGGCGGGGTCTGATAGAATCAGCCCTCAGCACACAGTAGGAGGGTCACAGCACACAACTTTTGTTGTTTTTTTTGTTTGTTTGTTTGTTTTTTGCTTTTTTGTTTTTTGGGCTAGTCTGTAGTGGCACAAGCCTTTAATCCCAGCACTAAGAGGCAGAAAAGCAGGTGGATGTCTGTGAGTTTGAGACCAGTCTGGGAATAGTGCTGGTTGTGACTGTACAGCTTGTGTTTTTCCTTTACTGTGTTAAGGACCTTCCTTCCAGTGAGTAAGCAGATCAGCTCCTTTTCATTGTGCTGTGTATGCAGCAGCCATTCTTTATTGATGGGCCTGCCAGTGTTTGCGTTCAGTTCCCTTGAGAGAGAATTTTGATATATGTATGCCTTATGCTCTAGTTCTTAACTGCTGTAAGTTATATCCTCAAGGATGGTGTGGCAGGTTAGAATAAATATTCATCTGTCTATCTATATTACAACTTGCTGTATTGTCATACTTCCCAAAAGGTTTTATGCTTTTGTGGTTTTTTTTTTGTTACTGTGTTTATTTACTGTATGTGCATGTGTATGTCACAATAAACAGTAATCAGTACACATTTCTTTCCTTTCACCACGTGAATCCTGAGGATCAAACTCAAGTTGTCAGTCAGGTTTGGTGGTAGGCACCTTTATCTGAGGAGCCATCTCACTAGCTTGTCTCTTAGTTTTTAAAAACTATCCAACTGTTCAAGTTTACACTTTATAGTATTTTGGTGGTTTGACTTTGTGTGGCCCAGGGAGTGGCGCTATTAGGAGGTATGGCCTTGTTGGAGGAAGTATGTTACTGTGGAGGTAGGCTTTGAAACCCTCTTCCTAGCCACGTGAGAGACGTAGTCTTCTCCTGCCTGTTTGTTGCCTTTGGAACAAGATGTAGAACTCTTAGGTCTTCCAGAGCCATGCCGGCCTGGACACTGCCATGCTTTCTGCCATGATGATAATGGACTGAACCTCAGAGCCAGTCAGCCAGCCCCAATTAAATGTTGTCCTTTATAAGAGTTGCCTTGGTCATGATGTCTTTTTACGCAATGGAAACCCTAACTAAGACAGCTATTTATTAGCTATGCTCTAGTTTTCCCCTTATCATCCCATCTCTCTCTCTCTCTCTCTCTCTCTCTCTCTCTCTCTCTCTCTCTCTTTCCTGATTTTTTGACAAAGTTTCTCTATGTAGCCCTGGCTATCTTGGAACTCATTCTGTAGATCAGACTGGCCTCAGACTCTCCGAGATCCACCTGCTTTTCTGCCTCCTGAGTGCTGGGATTAAGGGCTTGGGCCATTACTACTCTGCCAAAAAAAAAAAAAAAAAAAAGTTGATATTTATTTATTGATTGATTGATTGATTGTCTGCTGGGAGTGGGATGAGTAGAAAGGTGTCATAGCACAAGGGTCTCCTCCAGGGTCAGAGAACCACCTATAGGAATCAGTTCTCTCCCTTCACTATGTGAGTCCTGAGGATGGAATTCATGTTGTCAAGGTTGGTGGTAGGCAACTTATGTACTGACTCATATTGCTGTCCTCTGAAAGTTTATTTAAGATCCCATTGCTGCTTAGCAGCATACACATAAAATACATATTAAAAAAATTATATGGAGAATCCAGTTTATATACAACAACATTTACATCTTGAGTATACGTAATAGACATAACAAATGTATACAACTATGTAACTCCAGAGAATTTCTATCTCGAACAAAATTCCCTCTGGGCACTCAAAGGCTTTAAGTGGTATGTGCTATAAGTAAAAATGTTAAGTTCTCATTGGAGAGCCCCAGAAGGGGAGCTCACCCAGTTCCTGTTGAACAGCTTTTAGATTTATAGAACTATAGCTTTGAAATATCTTGCCACTGGCCTTGAAAGGAACAATAGCTAAAATTTTGATACATGTAAAAACCTAGAAAAAGGTGGCTGGATGAACGTAGAAAAAAGATGGAAGAGTAGATGAATAGAGTGAGTGAGTCTGTGTGATTGATGGTAAGGACAGTGTTGAAGAACAAGTTCCCTGTCCTTTGGATGTCAGCCTCTGTTACATTTCAAGATATCTAGCATGTGTTTTAAGTACTAAGGATGCTTGCTAACTTTACAAAACTAGCCCTAAAATAAAGTTTGAGAAATTTTAGAGAAAGGAGAAAATTCAGAAAAGAATGAGCCTGTAGTTAGCTGGAGACCACAAAGAACAAATGCTAATAAGATTGATATCTTGACACAAGTAGGGTAGACAGGTTTTTTGGGTGCCACTGAGGACCATTGTATTAAATCATCACTCCTTATCTCAGCCTTGGGAAATACTGTGAAGTAAACATGCTTCCTCATGTTACTATGTAGCATAGGCTAGCGCCAAATTTGTAATCTTTATGCCTATGCATGCTGGTATTTGCCACACCTGGCTGTATTTCAGTTCTATCATGGTGACAAGGAGGTTGAAGAAAGCCAAGGAATTAGAGCTTTTGTGTTTTCCCTGTCTTAAGAGGGAAATGCCTTTATTGCCTTTTGCACACCATCCACTCTGCTACTCTTGTACACTGTGGCCATCTGGGCCTTGAACTGATGGCATGGTCCTTACACAGAATATAAGAGACTATATAATCATAATGCATTTGGCATGAATTTGTTATTTCAATTGTACATAATGCCACTCATTTGTATTTTCTTAGTCTGCTTAATGTCCCTCAATTTTTTTCCATCAGAAGAGCTAGGTTTAAATTCCCTGCAGTACATTATAGCCTCTTCCAGTTTCCTACATACTTGTCTATCTTTCTGGTTTTTTCTTGTTTCATCCTCACTGCCATTTAGCCTTAACAAGTGGTTATGCTTCCCATTGACCCTCCCTTTGTGGCTCTCTTGTTTGTAGTGTGTCCTCTAGAAAGCTTATTCAGGGCAGAGGTACATATTATTTTTATGTATGATGGTTTTCTTCAATATGTAGAATGGTTACTCACAGGTATCATGAAACTTAGACTCTAGACTGACTAATGTGGGAACCCAGAGTTTCCTCCACATGTTCGTAGAGTTCTTTTCTCAGTACAGTGCTTGAATGACAGGACTAATCCAGAGCACCATGGGAATGAACAGGCCTCACTTGAGTGATGGTTGGAGAAGCAGTACCTTCCGATAAGGAGAGCTGTGCACTCAGGAAAAAGACCTGTAAACCTCCTTTGGAAGTTTTGGTTTCCTTAGAGAGCATTGTTTTGGTTTTTTAGAGTAAATGCTTCCTGTAACCATGTAGGCAGGAAAGGCTCAGGGATTAGGGTGGATCTCGCTTTTCTATTCCTTATTCCCCCTCCTCCTCCCCATTTCTTTCTTTCTGTTCTGCTTGAGGCGGGTAAATCTACCTAAGACTTGTATGTTTATTACCAGATATGACTCCTTTTGTTGTAGTTCACTAATTAGTTTTGAATAGTTGTTGCTTTCTCTCTGAATTTCAGGAGGTAGAGGGAGAAAGAGGAAGTAGTTTACCTAATCCTGAGGAGAAGTTCTTTCTGTTGGCAACTTTGAGATTCCAAAAATTTAAATAAACTTATAACAAAACATTATAGCTTATAAAATTCCAAAGAAAGAACAGTTTGAGATTATTATAATTCTGAAATATATATTACTTATTTATGAGTAATTTGTACTCAAAAAATATCTATGGCTGGGCATGTAGTTCAGTGGTGAATTTCTTGCCTAAAGTGCAGATCTGAGTTTGATCCAGCATCATAAACTGTGTGCACATGCACATATGTGTTGGGGGTGGAACACAGAAGTATCGCAGTCCATCAGCATTTGGTGCTATATGATAATTGGGACCCTTAGCAAGGTAACTACAACTTACCCAGTATTTACATTCTAGAATTGGAAGGATCCTGCAGTTTTTCAGTGTAAAACTATCAGTTTTTCATTGCCTTACATGATATGACATAAGATGAAAGCTCTCATATCTGCAGAGGGAAGGTCTGTTGATTAAAAGTCAGTTGAACTACATGATAGCTGTATGGCTAGGTTGCAAGCTGTGTTGAATAAAGACAGAGTTGCTCTTTCTTAAAAAGTGAAAATGAATCTGTATGCAACTTTATTTTTATTTCTAAATCCATTTTGGGAAAGTTAATTGCAACTGTGTGGTTCAGGGATTTAGTGCAAGAAGAAGAACAGTTGATGGAAGAAAAGAAAAAGAAAAAAGACGACAAGAAAAAGAAGGAAGCTGCTCAAAAGAAGGTAGTATATGATAACTTTTGTTAAGCAGTTTGAACATAGAATACAAAGAAATTACTCATGACTTTGTTAAAGCATCTAATTAAATTTGTTAACTTCATTGAAGATTCATTTTAATATTTAATGTCTTTGAATGTGCATATATGTTTGCTAAACATGTAATTCAATGCATAATCTTGCCCATACTGAGTTTTTTAAAGGTAAGTACATTTCATGGGGTTTATCTTTCAATTAGTAATTCCTATGTATTTCATTATAATTTTGTAAGAACACAGAAGCTTAATGGATATGAAGATAGAGAAGGTTTTGATGCCTTACTTGTTCATAGAATCTTAGAATGACGTGATCATCAATTTTATTTAGCCTTCTTGGGTATCAGTTTCTTTACATTTTGTAAAACGAGTGTTGAGTTAAATGAGGTAATAAGATACGTGTGGAAAGTAGGAAATACAGTAAACTATATTTAAGCAAATCATATTTAAACAAGTTTTGACATGATAAGAATAAAAGTCCTCTTTAATTTAATGCCTGTGCTGAGTTTCTAAATTTTCACTTTAAATGAAGACACTTTAAAGCAAGCCCTAAGGTGTTTATTAGAAAAGAATTCTGTGTGCAATACAGGATAAGAAGCTGGAGCCACAGCAGATATGCAAAGGCCACTGACCACATACCTGCCACTCAGTCTTCTCTGTCAAATTCTCAGGGACCTTAAAATGTTCCAAAAGATCCAATAAACCACTGTGTATTTATTTAAGTGAAAAAGTACTGCTGTGCTCTTTAAATATGTATCTTAGCTAAAGCATCGTGTTAGTACCTTATCTTTAGTTAGCCCAGACACAAAAGGCATAATGCATGAAGCATGTCTTTATGGGAAGCTGTTGAAGCACAGAGGAAGATGATATCTTAGCCTGAGATGGAGCAGAGGGAT
The DNA here is from genome assembly GCA_019843815.1 of Montemys delectorum. NCBI lineage: Eukaryota > Metazoa > Chordata > Mammalia > Rodentia > Muridae > Montemys > Montemys delectorum. The sequence continues at coordinate 11,345 of JADRCD010201195.1, forward strand.
AGGACATTTTCTCAGAATAGAAATGAGTCAGGTGATTAAGGAGCAGAAAGTACTCCAGGTACTCAGGTCTAGGAATTTGTAGCCTGTATGTATTAAAATGTGGAGGCTTTGGGGAGAGGGAGGTATAGAGGAGGAGTTATCAGGAGATAGTTCTGAAGTAGTTAGTGATGGGTAAAGTCTCTTCTTGAGACTTTGAGTGTTTGTATTTTCCCTCAGGAAAATGTTGGATTATATTGGAAGAGATTGAAGTACTGATTTAAGGGACTGTTGACATAAACCACAAAATTTGCTTTGTAGCTATGAAGATGGAACATCCTATCTTGACTTTTAGATTCCATTGAGTGATTAAATATATTTGGGAACTGTTGCTCTGCTGAGAGAGTACAGAAAAAGAAGTGATAAGTTAATTAGTTCTGGGTGTGCAAAACTTCATTCACCATTGGGAGAAGTAATAGAATAGAGAGCCATTTGGAGAACTGAGTGTGAGGAGAGATAGTAGGTGACATTAGTTATCTGTCAGTCCAATCTGGCCACCTTCAGGGGAAGCTGAAAGACATACATAGGTCTGCATTAAAAGTGTTTGGATAGGGCTCTAGTATAGAGTCTAGTGTTGGCTGATGCCTTGAGGCCCCACCAGAGGCTTTTTGATGTTGGATGGTCTTTGCAGTTTGGTCCATCTTTATTTGGTATTAATGAAAGAGTTGTGTCCTCAAGTTAAGGTTGGGCAAAACTTTCTGTACACTTGGGCCATGGTGCCATTTGGCCATAAACTAGAGATTGGTGAGGAGGCTAGTTGGTGTGCTTAATGTAGAATCTGGTTTGGCTAGAATCTGAGTGTTGTTGCCTGTCTTAGACAGGGTTTCTATTCCCATACAAACATCATGACCAAGAAGCAAGTTGGGGAGCTTACATTTCCGCATTGCTGTTCATCACCAAAGGAAGTCAGGTCAGGAAGCAGGAGCTGATGCAGAGGCCATGGAAGGATGTTACTTACTGACTTGCTTCCCCTGGCTTGCTCAGCTTGCTTTCTTAGAGATCCTAAGACTATCAGCCCAGGGATGGCACCACCCACAATGGGACCTCCCTTGATCACTAATTGAGAAAATGCCTTACAGTTAGATCTCATGGAGGCATCTCCTCAAGGGAGGCTCCTTTCTTCATAATAACTCCAGCTTGTGTCAAGTTGACACACAAAACTAGCCAGGACATTGCCTGAGGCCTTGTTGGTCCTAAGGAGTTCAAGATTTAGCTGGTAAGTTTAAGAAAAAAAAAAAGTTAAGAAAAGAGCCTAAGATAATATTTAAGAATATGTGTTTGGAATTTGAGGAGATTTTGAAAAAGGAATTATTAGTAGAATAATTTTAAGTCAGCATATAGAAAAAATGGCTCAGTTGTGAAAGTTCATCTTTTTTTTTTCCCAGAAAAACACAATAACAACTTTATATAGGTGATAAATACTTTCAGAAAAATGGCTGGATACAGGTTAACTAAAAATAAATAAATAAATAAGTACATAAACAAACAAATCAGTAGCCCTTTCTCTTTTTTTTGAATTATCTATCCCAGTTTTCTTTATTTTTAATTAGATGTTTTCTTTACTTACATGTCATACAATATCTCCTTTCCCAGGTTCTCCTCCAAATAAAAAAAAAAAAAAAA
>JADRCD010201196.1:0-19435 GCA_019843815.1 Montemys delectorum
GTGAGTTCCGTTAGGATTGCACAGGAAGCGCCTTTCTCGGTTGGTTCTTCTCATCATCTGTCTCGACCCCCGCCTGTTCTTTCATGCAGTCCAGAACCTCATGGGGCTCTTCAGTTAACTGCTCTAGATAACCCTTCACAGGTGCACCGAGAGCCTTGTCTCCCAGGTGATTCTGATCCCCCATGTTGACATCCACATTAACCATCATGGCTGCCCACTAAGTCCCCAGCGCGTGATCCTTCAGGCAGGTGCATATCGGACTGAAACCATGGCATGGGACCTCCCTTTCTTGAGGATTTTGGTGGGTGTGTGGGTGACTCTGGATCTGATCTAAGATCCACAAGGAGCGGGTCTTAGTCACTCATGAGGGGTTAGGGAGTTGGGGGCTTTCCTGTCAGAGAAGCTGGACTAGCAGAACCTTCGGGAAGCATCGTCAGTCGGGGCAGCCATAGTGGAAGCATGGTCTGGAAAGCAGCAGGTGCTGAGTGAGTGTCAGCTGAACAAGGAGTGCATGAAGGGGAGGCATCTCTTCCCTCCTGCTCTGCTCAGAGGAATGGCAGGCAAGGGCTGCTCTGTGAGCCAGACTTCGTTGCACAGTGAAACTGGAGTGGGCCTTAGGAGTGAGTGCCAAGGTTGATGATGAAGGGCAACCTGTGAGATGAGGGGAAGGAGTTGAGGGCTGTCACTCTACATTGGGGACTTGCAGACAAGTCCTGCCCGATGTCACTAGTAGGGAGTATTCCTGGATTAAAAGAATTTAGCTTTTTTTTTTTTTTTTTTTTTTTTCACGGAGGGCCTGGTGGGGGAGGGACATAGGTAAGCTCCATCTGAAGGTGGACGTTGGTAGGTAGCTTCTGGGCAGGCCGTAGTGCTCAGGAGGAGATGGGCTACCCGTTTCAGGAGCTCTTTAACCTCAGCTGCATGAGGCAGAGGCTCATGTGTGGAACCAACTGTTCCTCTTTGAGTGGCCGTGGCTCTGGTTCATGAGCCACAGGCAGAGGAGCCCTGTAGAAGCTGTAGAATGTCAAGTGTGTCTGGTGAGGGATGGTCCTGTCCTCCAGAAGGCTCACTGTGACCATTCTGTCTGGTCTAGCTACTCTAAATGGCAATGTCTTACTTGATAGAGTAGACATTTAACATTTTCCAAATATCAGGAAAAACATGAGAGAGCGCCCATTGCTCCTGAGAGGTGTGTGAGTCACTAACACCAGAGGGCCTCTAGTCCTTCTCTTGGTCACCGAGTTTATGAGTCATACTCAGAGTCATTTCTTCTGAAGTCCTTAATTGTGAAAAAGAGGTAGTCTTGCAGAAGTTCAGGCTGAGACACTGTCATGGGAAGATTCCAGATTGGTTGAGAGAGGACAGAGGTGATGGATAGCTCTCTGACAATCTTAAGCCTGTAGCTCTTTGCCAATGAAGCTTTCCAAGAGGTCAGCAGTGCTACCAGGATCCCTGGGAAAGTGGTCCTTGCTTAGCCTCTGCAGTGCATCATGGGACTGGAGATCAAATCCAAGGCCTCTGCTAGTCACTCCAAATTCACTCTCTCTAGATCACTGCAAAAGCCCTGGAGTGTTATCAAACACACTCAGTTTGCTTTCTCCGTGAGACCTCAGGTTGGTGGGAACTGGAGTCTCTGGGGAGACCTGGTACCTACATCCATGCTGCTCAGATCTCCCCCTAGTCTGCTACAATGGTCCACACATTCTTCCCCAAGGCAGCTGCTTGCTGACTTCCAAAACGTGCCCTGGGTGGGTAGCACTGGAGGAATCCTGGGAGAAGCTAAAAACACTGAGACGTATCAGAATGGTGGCTTTTTTTTCCTTTCTGCGGGAATCAGACGTGTGCCTTCTTGTTTAAGTGTGTGAACAAGCATTACTCTTCCTCAGAGGGAAAATCAAAGCTGTGATCAGAGGACTCTTGAGGTAAAATGTCTGAGGCCTGAGAGCCACAGATTTGGGAAGGAAGCAAGGACCTGCACACTACTTCAGCAGTTCTAAACCAGGGGAAAACTTAACCCACAAAGAAGGCAGGTCAGGGTGGACTAGCTGTCGCACTGCTGACTGGAGAGGAATCGTCTAGGGTTGGAAGCCTCCTCTTTCCTCAGCAGTCACAGGTCCTGCTATCTATCGAGGTGGGCTTAAATAAATGGCCCTGCTAGTGACCAGTGTCATTTGGAAGTAGGCATGGGCTCTGTTTCCTGAATCGAAGGAGTTCCTCTGTTGAGTTCATGACTTGCAAGTGAGCAAAAGTTGGTTCATGTGTGGAGATCTTTCTGGATCTCCTAGGCCTTCCTGTCTACCTCTTCCTCCCTCTTGATCTAAGCCTCCTTTCTCCATGGTCAGTTGTAGGATCCAAGGACTGGTACTGGGCAAATGGTAATTATAAACCTACCATAAGACTGTCCCGTGGGGACAGCCTTAACTTAGCTCTTCTTCTAGTTTCATAGCTCAAAATGATAGAAAACACAAATTTTATCTTTGCTCCCAATAACTCTAACCTAATGTGTGTGTGTGTGTGTCTGTCTGTCTGTCTGTCTGTGAGTGAGTGCATGCACACAAATCTTTTCCTTTCTCTTCACGCTCTGTGACAGAAATGGACAGACATACAGTCTCTTAGGATGATGGAAGATGGCTCAGAGGATGCAATGAAATCACCTGTGTTAGGCTGACGTCAGCTAGTGTTCCATGAAGAATGCTGGGACTTTGCTTTGCTCACTAAGCTGCCTGTCTCTGACATCTTTCAGATCAGTGCGACATATCAAGATGCCATCTTTACAGCATTAGAGAATCTTATTTATGGCCACACAGTAAACAGACCTTGCCCATTGCACACCCATAGGTGTTTGCTCTGCTTCCTATCTTTTACTACTGCAAACTGTAAACCTCGGCACTTCTTCCATGTTGCTGCTGCAACTGAAGGACAAATTCTAGGGAGCAAGATAATTAGGGCAAAGGGTACATGTATTTATGCTTTAGATAAGGTTTCCAGATACCTGGGAGTGGAGTGTCATATGCTTCACACAGCCCTCTTTCCTCACCCTCTAGACTCATCTTAAATTTGCATCACTCTTCTTTCAGTATGATTGACCTCCATGTGTACACATATGTATGTATGTATGTATGTATGTATGTATGTATGTATGTGTATGTGAGTGTATATATGTATGTGTATGTGGGTATGTGCATGTATGAGTATATGTGTATGTAAATGTATGTATGTGTGTATGTGAGTATATATATATATGTATGTGCATGTGAGTATGTGAGTGTATGTGTGTATATGTGTACACATGTGTATGTATGTATGTATGTGTATGTGTGTGAGTGTATGTGTTTATGTGTGTATATGTATGCATGTATATATATGTGAGTGTATGTATGTATGTGTATGTATGTGTGTATGTATATATGTACATATGTAAGTGTGTGCATATGTGTATATGCATGTGTATGTGTGTATACATGTACACATGTGTGTGTATGCATGTGTGTGTGTGTGTGTGTGTGTGTGTGTGTGTTTGAGATGAGAAGTCTTCCTTGATTGCTCTTTACTTTATTTAATGAGGCAGGTCTTTGGCTGATTCCAGAGCTCAGGTTTTATCTAATCTGGCTAGCCAGCTTCTTGCGGGGAATCACAGGTCTCTGCCTCTGCTTCCTATGAACTGAGAATACAGAAGAGTTGCCATGCCCACTGTGCTTCTCCATGGGTTCTAGGGATCTGAACTCTGGTCCTTATGCTTGCACAACAAGTGTTTTATCCACTGAGCAACCTCCCCAGCCCTCACCTGTGCATTAAAATGAGTTTATATTAATATTGAGATCACATTAAACTTGTGAATGAAGATAGACGGCATGGTAGTGACTGTTTCTCTGCTGGAGGGCGCTGTGTCTCCCCACCAGGTTTCATCCTCCTTTGATGTCGGTGACGTGGGACCTGTGGACTACAGGCTGTTCCTGCAGATTTTCACTTGAGCTAGTTATTACCATTCAGTTTTTATCTGTTTCAGTTCTCCAGGGGCTCCTCAAATTCAGGACTAAGCCTAAACAGCCAGGTTGAAAAAATTTGTAGTGAAATCCCCAGCATTTCTATATCTAGACTGTCCCATCCATTTGATATTTAGCCACCATGTCTGAACATGCTCCGACATTTCAATGGGCCCTTGGAGAGGGAAGGAGAGAGGTTGGGCTGCAGATGACCTTTGGCCCTCTGTGGCATTACTTGGTCTATTTGAAGAAGTTAACATTGGACTCATTATTCTTTAATACCCAGGAGCCTCCTCTCCTCTCCTGAGCAGACTGACAACCAGTTACATAAGGAAGGCCACAGATAAGGAAGCAGAGCAGTGCGGGCACTACAAGGTCCCTGTGGAATAATCGCCAGCTGGGCAAGGGTCTTCCTTCTGGCGCATTCCATGGTAGCTGGAGAACTCTGAGGTGGCCCTAGAGGTCTTGCTTCTTAATACTCAGATTGTGAATCCCCTCCCACACAGAGGAGGACTGACCCTGTTAATTGACAGGGTACCATGGAAATGACCACGTGTGACCTCCGAGGTCCGGTCATGTACAGGTGGTGTCTTCCACTCTGTTTGCTTGGATCACTGTGGAGAAAGCTAGCACTACCTCAGAAGGACATTCCATCAGTCGCATGGACAGTGCTGCAGACATGGCCCTAGGCTTTGTGTATTTCTAGTTAGACGTGTCCAAGCCAGAGCTTGGCTAAGCAATAGGTGCAAAAGGGAAATTACTTTCTGATTTGTTTACCTGTACCCACCTAGAGATGTCCCAGCATATCCAACATCTGTCACATCTGGAGAATGTCCTCCCTGCCCAGTGGGTCCAGTTCCCAGTTGAAAACCAAGGTCTTGACTTGGTAAGTTCGGACCCTGTGTGGAGAAAGCGTTTGTCAGGGCAGCAGCAGTCAGTGCTCCTCAGTGGCCACCCTCATCTGAATTCTCTTCATTGTGCTCACGGCCCATGGCTTGCCTAGTGTGTCTACTGCGTGATTCTTGTTTTGTGGGGTTCAATTTCCTGGAAGTGGAAGGAACAGTCACGGTGTGGCTCATCTGGAGCACTGGGTATCAGCCAACAAGTTTGCCTCTGTGGTCAGCCTCCTCTCCTGGGAAGCAAAGGAGAGAGGTTCGATCTCCTTTTTATTTCCCTGAAATGTGCGTCTCTGCAGTGGGTGAAGCAGTCCTGGGCAGGAACCTCTAAGATGCTGAGCAGAGCCCTGAGGAAGAGAGTGGGTATGCGGCCGTCAGAGACAATTCCGTGTATCTTCTCCACCTCTGAGAACCACAGCTGGTTCGCAGGAGATGGATGGTCAGAGGCTGTCACCACATGGATGAGGGGGAGGAACGAGCAGAGGAAGAAGGAGACTCCTGCTGTGCTCACTCAAAGCTGATTTGAAGATGGTTTTCTGAATATCTCCCTCCAGCCTGCAACTCCATTCTTCCTGTCGGGTCCACTGGGGAAATTTAGGTTGATAGACTTCAAAGAAAAGGTCCTAGTCACATGTGCGAAAGGAACTTCATATTACTTATAGGTGATTTGTGTGTGTGTGTGTGTGTGTGTGTGTGTGTGTGTGTGTGTGTGCGCGCGCGCGCGCGCGCGCTTCCACGTGTGCATGCATGTGAAGACCACACGTTCCCCTTGGGTGTTGTTCCAAAAGCACTTTTACTTTGCTTTTAGAGACAGAGTCCCTTGCCAAGAGCCTCAGGAATCTCCCCCTTTCTAGCTCCCCAGTGCTGGGATTACAAGCATCAATGTTGTCTTCCCCAGTTCTTCTCATGCGTCCTGAGACTCAGACCCAGGCCCTTGTGCTTATAAAACTATGCTCTGCCCCTCATCAAATAGTTTAATTTTTCATAATATTTTTATGGGATTATTTGGGAATTTTGCATCATGAACACTCTCTTTCCAATCATCCCAGGTTCCCCTCCCTGACTTGTGACCTGCTCCCTGCCAAAAAAAAGAAAGAAAAGAAGGAAGAAGAGGAGGAGGAAGGAGAACAGAAGGAGGGAGAGGAGGAAGAGAAGAAGGAGTAAAAGGAGAAGGAGAAGAGGAGGAGGAAGAGGAAAAGGAGGAGGAGGAGGAGGAGGAGGAGGAGGAGGAGGAGGAGGAGGAGGCAAACAAAAAAAAACCCCAAGTTCAATTTGTATTGCCCATATACTCACTGGAGTATGGTAGTCACACTCCCAGTGGCCAGCCCTTTTAAAGAAAACTGAGTCCTTCATCTACATCCCGGCCAGAAGCCATCATCTGTGGAGAGTTACACCTCAACATTCTTATCAGAATTTTTAAGAGTTCTCTTTGGTGGCTTTCAGTCTAGGCTGTTACTTTTGTGGATGGGGTGGGGTAAGGGTTGTCACAGAAGCCTTCTATGTCTCCCTTTCTCAATTGTGAGTCTGCAGTCATTAATACCACGGCAAAAGTGGCTCCCTTGTCCTTTACAGTCAGCAGGAGCATGGATCATGGACTTAACACATGTTTCTGGAGACAGCACGTGCCGCAGACCTCAGCTTGGTCTCCAGTCACTGTATAGACCATGGATATCAACAGAGCCCTCTGCTGCAGTGGAACAACAGACCTATACAGGTCTCTCTGTGGCAACATGGACTGTGGCATCACCATGTCCTCAAGTGGCAGCACAGACCCTGAACATCCCCATGGCCCCAAGTTGTAATATCAGCCACAGGCATCACCATGGTCCCAGGCTGCAGTAGAACCTGGGACCCAGGCATGGCCCTTGGTGGTAACAGACCTGGGCATCACCATAGCTTTAGGCACAGGCCACTCACATTAATATGGCTCCTGTCAGGAGCATAACCCACAGACATAGCTTGGCCTCAGATGGGGGCCCAGACCAAGGACATCCTGGCTTTCATTGCTACCTCAGGCCAGGGACATCAGCAAGGCTGCCATAGGGAGACAGACATCCACACCAACCTTGGACTTCAACACGGCTTGGGGCAGCAGACTATGGATCCGAGGCAGGCATCTCTCACCCGCCTCCCCCCCTCCCCCCAGCCCTCCTCCCCATGTTTGTAGGTCCACGTCTCTGTGCTGTCTATCACTCACTGGTCTGCTCCTCTCTCTTTCTCACCTCTCCATTGAATAGCTTTTTGCCATAGCGGCATTGGAAGCAGCCGTGTGTCACATAGCATTTTGTTTTGTTTTGTTTCGTTTTGTTTTCCAGACAGCTTCACATGTGAACATTCACTGCAATGAGTTCAAGGTTTCTGAAGCACCATAAATATTGGACCATCGCCAAGACCTGTCTAGGATATACTGCTATTACCCTCTGCTGCAGTGGGACAACAGACCCACACAGGACCCTCGTGGCAGCACTGACCGTAGCATCACCATGCTGATCTTGCAGCTCTGGTTTTACAGGACCAGCCCCTTCATGAGCTCCCGCAGCTTATAGATGGAGTGAGCTGACTCAAAGCACTGGATCTGGGCCCAGATGGAGGCTGAGTGGGTCAGCCAGCTTCTGCCACCAGCGGTAGGGCCTTCCTACCACTTTCCTTATAAAATTCTCATTTAGTTTCATTTAAATTCACTGGGATGTCTCCACTTTGTCCCTCAATGAGGAACTCATTGGTTGTTCTTTCATTTTTTTTTTTTTAAATCTGTTTGTAAAGCCCCAGCAGGTTGGACTGACACCAAGTGTAACTCGGAGACTCTCACAGTGTCTGTCTGTCTGTCTGTCTGTCTCTCCCACTTTGCCTTAACTCATCATCTGCTTTCGTTGCTTCTCACACAATCATAGAAGGGGAAGTGAGAGGTCTCTGTCTCAGCTTTGACACTGCAAGGCTCTTCTGTGGCTCACAATGGTTTGTCCTGTAAGCAGCACCCACTCCCTAACCAACTAACTTACTGCTATGTCCATGCTACTTGTAGTCTGCTGGACTAAGACATCGACAAATATAATACAATTGGATCGATGGAACTACCCCATTCATTATAAGTTAGGGTAACAGTGAGAAAAAAAAGATTTTAGTGAGTGGGTCCCATTATCGTTTAAGGCTAGGTTAGCCTTTCGAAAAAAATAATAAACCAGACAGCTTCAGATGGACACTGTTTGTTTGTAAGATGTCTTCTCAGCGTTGCCAGATTCTCTTGATGATACTGAACTTGAAACTCGCCATCGGCTTGCCTTGCTGGCCACGGAGTCAATGGAGATCCTCCTGCCTCTTTCTTCCACTACTGGGATAGCAGACAGTGCACCTGCCTGCAGTGGATCAGGACTCAGGTTTTCAAGCTTGTCCACCGAGCATTTACATCCTGAGCTGTCTCTCCAGACCCCACCGCTAAAGCCTTCACTGCAACTTTCCCTTGTAATACCTGAGACCAGGTTCGTGTCCCATCGGAAGGTCCACAGGGGTGATTTCCTAGGGATTTTTTTTTTTTTTCTGTTGGTGCTTATGTGTTTCCAGCTGCCTGGTGGATGCTAACATTTAGATATCACAGTGACAACAGTACTGTGTTCGTGTGTTCGTGTGTGTGTGTGTGTGTGTGTGTGTGTGTGTATGACATGCCTGAGAAAGATCTTTTTCTTCTTGGTGACTCTATTTCCCTGCCTTCTCTTTTATGCTCAGATCTTTTGCAAACTGTGCATGACATCTGGTTTAACAGATGTGAGCACTGGGTGACTGTCACTTCTTCTAGAGATTGTCCCTAATGGTGTTTGGTCTACTCTGCCTTGACTGTGCACAAATGATCTGAGCACTCTCAGCTAGAAAAGCCCATCGGGCGTATTTACATAAACTTGTCTTTAATTTTTCCACACGATTGCCTTGTTTACTGCAGAGGCTGCTTGCTCACTCGCTCCGGAGTTGTACCAGTTTCTCAGACCCTAGATGTAGGACTGTCCACAGGATTTGGAAGACCTGGTGAAAGGACAGCCATGAAATCTCTTGCTCAAAAATGAAAGCCTCTGTTTGGTGACTTCAGAGTCTTGGATTAGGAGTAGCTCTGAATAACTAGCTAGATCACAGTCCATGGGCCCCTGCTCTTCCTGTCTCTAGCTGAGTAGCCCCAGGCAAGCTCTGTGGCTTAGGCTCTATTTGTTTCCTCACTATTTTTAGTTTGTAAAAGGGAATGAGGTCACTCTGCAAGCCTGGATGTTCCACTGACTTCTGACTTCTATTGTTGCAACTGAAAAGTCTGTCGTGGAGTGAACCGCTGAGCCTTCCCCCCTCTCCTTCTCTGCTTGTCTGTTTTGAGTTTTGTTGCTGGCAGCTTTTTCTTACAGTGTGTCCAGGTTTTCATGTTTTGCTTTGATGACGATGTTTCTGATTTCTTCCATTCTCCTTCCCCCCACCCCTCCCCCTTTTAGAAAATTCTCTGGCACTATCTTTGGAAATAGTAACCCCTCCCTGTCCTTTCTTGTGCTCCCATGTAAAGCACACTAAGGTCCCTTCCATCTCAGCGATCTCATTATGCTTCATTCCGGGTCATCATCCAAGAAGACCTGTACTCTCTGATGTGATCTAATCTGACCCTTCCTCTGCATGTATGAAGCTTTTATTGGTACACGTTTCACTTCTAGAAGTTATATACGGTCCCTTTAAAAACATTTCTGGTCTTTTGAAATGAATTTAATTCTTTTCTTATAACGTGTGTGTGTGTGTGTGTGTGTGTGTGTGTGTGTGTTGTAGGTACAAGATTATGGGGCGGGGGAGAGCAGGGCTGTACATGTGTGTGTTATGTGCATGGACTTGTGGAGGCCAGGGGTCTGTGATAGGTGTACTCCTTGATTGATCTCCACCTGACTTTTTGAGATAGGGCATCTCACTGACTTTGGAGTGCTTAATTTCAGATTAGCCAATGAGCTACAAGGCTGGGCGTAATTTTACCCTCTTTACATTCTAATTATTTTCCCCACAACTCCCAACTTCTTTCTGATATCTGGATGCCTTTTAGGGATTTTTTTTTATCCCTAATGCTATATTTGGTGACTTGGGGGTGGAGTAGGGATGAACCTAGGACTGTGCACAAGCTGGGGAGCTGCTCATCATGTTTTGTACGCTTGGACACTATTTCAGAATTGGATACTATTTCAGTTAATATTTCAGAAATGGCTCACCATGCCTTTAGGGCCACATTTATTGTTCTGATGCACTATATCTAGGTATTTTACAGCCAGAAGTTTCTATTCTTCCCCACGACACTTCTACAAATGATAGTTCATGTCATCCTGAATGTCTGATCCCACCAGGACTGGGTATTTTGAGCTAGCTCTTGAGACATCTTAGGAAGTCAGCCAGGAGCCCTCATGGCGGGCCCATTGGACTGATCAGGAAGTGTCACCTCTTTTTGTGTGGAGCTTTTATGTAGATGAAACTTGGGTTTTGTTCTGCAAAGAAAACAGCTAATGTACCCTTGCTAAAAATGGCTGGAGCTCAGTGGCTAGACAAATTTAGCACAGAATGTGAGATGTTATAAAAGCAAACACTTAGAGGTTCGTGGACACAGAGAGTGTTGCTCAGCAATGACAAGAAAACAGAAGGAGAGGACATTTCAGTTCCCTGTCCTGGCCCTCGCTCTGCCCCCAACCAGGCCTCTCTTCTGTACTCGAGTTTCCTGCCCCTTAAATATCACTTTACCAGGAAAGGAGAACACCTTCATCCGAAGGACCAGTGGAGATGTGAGGACATCTGACTGTAGGCCACACAGCTGAGTTGGCAGGGAAGGCAGCTGGTGGCCACTTCCTGCCTCACCCTGCAGGAAGGAGGTACCCAGGAAAAGGACGTTAGAGCTTTAACCACCATAGATGGTTCCTGTTCCCCTCCAGGGACAGCAAGCCTCCTCATGTGGACTGCTTCTGTATTCCAGATGGGGGATATCTAAGCACCCAGACAGGACTGAAAGAGGTTCATGTGCAGTGGGTTCTTCTCATCCCTTACTCTTGGGAGAGTGAAGTGAAATTGTGCATGTGAGTGTGTATGTGAGTGTGCATGTGTGTGTACATGTGTGTGAGTGTCTATGTGTATATGTGTGTGAGAGTGTATGTGTGTGTATGTGTGAGTGTGTATGTGTATGTGTGTATATGTGTGTGTGAGTGCACTTAGCAATAAGTGTGCATGTAAAGGTCAGAGGTTCACATTGAATATCTGAGTATTTCCTTCTATGGCTCTCTAATTATTATTATTGTTGTTGTTACTATTATTATTATTATTATTATTATTATTATTATTATTATTATTAAAGACAGCATTTCTCACTGAACTAGGGCTCACCAATTGACTAGACTGGCTGGCCAGTGTGCCTTGAGGATCCAGTTCTGCCTCCCCAGCACTGGCAAGGAGTAGGGTATTTTCACAGCCCCTGATCCTTGCACACTCTGACACATTCACCACTTGGCTTAACCCAGGAAAACCCGGTTGACTCTTCCTAGTTTTCAGCTTGGCAATCGTGCAACCCTTTTGGAGTCTGTCTTGGAAGGCTCCACCACAGTACCGTGATATTAATCAATTGTGATCATATTAGATGTTGTTCCTTGAGAACCCTTCCCTGCTTCTGTGGTATAGGGCAGTCAGATGGAATGGGAGTCTCACAGATGGGATTAACTATGGGGACTGTGGAAAGCGTGGACTACTTCTACAGATACCCACAGGGCCTTGTCTTCCTGAGTCCTGTGTTTCAAGAAGCCCAAGCTCAAGGAATCCCTTCCAGACACATGTGACAGACCTCAGATGGCAAAAAAAAAAAAAAAATCCTTCTTCAGGGCTACCCAGCTTCCCACCCGCAAAGGTGAAAGCATTTGTAGCTTTTAGGTCTCTGCTGGGTTTAACATCGGCCCCGGGTTGGGAGCTGAAATGCCTTAGCTTATTTTTTTTCTGGGATCAAGAAAAAGTCTAAAGTTAGAAGGAGGGCTCCCACAGTATTTCTGAGCTCTAAAGTGTAGAGTACAGCCTGTGTGGTTTAGCAAATCAGCAAATCAGCATTTTACCCTTGGTTGTGAGCACGGGAGCTCTGTGTCTTGGGTTCATTCCCATCTCCTCAGAGTGTAAGCTGCCTGAGTGTGAGTGTTCATTGTTCTACCCCCAGGACCTGGAAGATTGTCCAGGGCGAAGGGCAAGCATCTGTAAACAGTTGACAGAGGAATTTGCATGCCAATAGCTTTGAACAAATGAATGGAACAAAGTCATTTTGGGAACCAAGCGCAGCCACTAATGAAACTACTCATTCCACTTAATCAAGACGTGTCCCCCGAGATTCCACTTCCATCTTCTTTTTCCCTGAGCAAATTTAACTTATTGTTTTGTCTCAAAATAGCATTACCGAAAACCTTTCTTCTGGAGCCCTTAGTGTGCCTCACATACTCTTATGCATGCATCAAGCAAGAGATGGCAACCCAAAGGAGGCTTATTTGATTCCCTCCTCCTTGACTCCGGAGTTCACTGCTTCCCTCCGGCAGATATTTCACTACGAACTGACAGAGCTTTGCTGAAGCCTTGCTGCTGGAGGCCTCTGTGGAACACCCTCCTGTGTAGGAATTTGGTCATGGAAAACATCCACAAAGGCCTCTCTTTAGGCTTACCACACAAGTGCATGGTTTTCATCCTCCAACGGCCCATGCTTGGCGCCAACCAGCCAGTTCCTCATTTACCCTGGGGATCAGGCTCACTTCTGTATTTTGACACTTGCCAGTCATGCTGTCTTTACCAATGCCAGCAGTGGGAGATGGCATGCTTCTCACTGAACCTTTGGGGGCCTCCCATGGATGTGGCACTACCACCTGTACATGTTACTCCTTAGAGAGGGTGTTGGGATGCTATGAAGATCAGCTGATCGAGGATTAATGGAAAGCCCAAAGATGCCTCTTCCCAGAATGGCCCAAATGTCATCTAGGATGCTTGAATTCTCACTCTGAATATCGCAGGTTTACCCAAATAAATCTTTTTATTCTCAGAGTCTTTGCCTAATCAAATTACCCGAAGACTGGGCCTATGGCTATAAAAAAAAGTTTCCCTGTTCTTCCTTCTTGCCCCTGGCACCTTCTGCTCTCTCCATGAGTTTTGCTCTTCTAGGTCCCTAATGTGTAAGGTGATGACTTTCCACTTTTCCTGGCTCTGTAAGAGGACCCCTTCCTTGACAAGAGATATTTCCAAACACTATGAAGTTTTAGGACAATACAGGGGTCTAGGGTCAGCTAGACAAACAAACATAGACCCCCAACACCTGCTTACATGGAGCCAACACTCACTAGACAGCAGATTTAGCATTTCTCTCTCTCTCTCTCTCTCTCTCTCTCTCTCTCTCTCTCTCTCTCTCTCTGTGTGTGTGTGTGTGTGTGTGTGTGTGTGTGAGAGAGAGAGAGAGAGAGAGAGAGAGAGAGAGAGAGAGAGAGAGAGGAGAGAGAAGAGAGAGAGAGAGAGCAGAGGCTAACACTGGGCTCCTGTGTTTGGGATTCCAGGTGGGAAGCCCTACCCCTGTGCTTATGCAGATGATGAGGATCAGATCTCTGGTCTTCATGCTTCTACAGCAAGCTCTTCATCTTTTGAGCCATCTCCTCAGCCTCACAGTGAACTTACACCCACAGAGGATTAAGATGGATCACAGTACATTGGGTCAGCTCATTTCGTTTGTCAGATCCAATCTATCCCTCTGATAGGGTCATGGGCATGAAACATGGGGAGCATCTAAGTGAAGTACATCTAAGGGATTTTTTTTTTTTCACAGCCCTGATCCCTGGCCACCCATCTCCTGCTCCTGACTTACAGACAGTCACCTTCTCGGGTCATAAAGATTCTCCTCACACCCCTCATTGGTTGGCAGTGCAGCTAGAGCAGGGCCATGGAGTATACATCCCTAAGGGTCAGAGTTTACCTCACCTCAGCCACTGTGTGAGGCAAGCAGGATGCCACTTGTAAGCCAAAAGTGCATGGGAGTGGTTTGGGTGAAGTGCAGTGGGGTTTGTGTTTCTGTTGGGTTAAGGTGAGCCCAGGCCTAACTGTTGCTCAGGTGGGTGGTGAAGGAGGACTGTAGAAGAAACCAGGGCACCCAGAATTCGCCACGACCCAGAGATGCCTGATGACACTCTCGGTGACTGCTGCTGTCTGTGACTGATTGTCTGGGAGCACGCCTTACCTTCAACTTATAAATAGAATCGTGTCTGAGGAGATCTGCAGGGTGGGCAGGTGCCATCTGTGTCAAGGTTTTGTTTGTTTGTTTCTTCACTTGACTTCGATCCAAAGTTGAACACAGAGCTGATCGCCGGATGGGACCATAAGTAAATGAGGGATTCATGGTGTGGTTTGAAGACATGAGCTTCCATAACACAACTGTAATGGCCCAGTGTCCCAGTGGTACATTTCAGCCCTTATAACACAATAAGCCCTGGTGCAACATTGTATATATTACATTGTTTAAGGAAACTAGTACAAGTTACAAAGAAGTCGCTTATACCCATGGCACCATGTATATGACTTTTCTGGGGAGCTGGGTGGCTGAAGAACCCAGGCGCCTCCTATATTGTGATTCTGTAGGTCCCAATACCCTTTTAGACCTCTGTCTAGAGGCAGAACTTGATGAAGATGGTACTTATTGACATCTTATCCTGGGCTGATGGGGGGAGAGAACCTCATGCCAATTTTTGCACTATGGAAAATGTCATATGGGTGTGGCTGGGCAGTTAACTTCTTTGGCCATAATAATGGCATGAACATCCATAGCCTCGGTCTCTGCATCTATCAAATAGAGGACAACAGAGCCTGCTTCTGAGGGTTACTGGGACCACCAGCACTAATTCATGGAAGTACTGCTGGGCCACAGTCAATGCTGTAGATGTTATGTTCAAGGCTGTGACCAGTGCCAGAGAGAAGGGCGCTCTCACCATCTGGAGGCAGGGGGTACATCCCCACCCCAACTGCTTTCAGTTCTGTGTCCATGCCTTGCTTCTGCCTGAACAGGCCTCCTAATGACCATTATGCAATATGCATTCTGTGTTTTGATTATTATGCTAATGCAAGCCTATTTCATAGTGATTACAGTGTGATATGTATTATCTATTGTGATGATTATGTATATGCAAATGAATAGTTCACTCAGACATATGTCTCATAGGCTCAGTCTTGCTAGGGCACTGGCAGAAGCTTTTAAATGTTGCCCTTATTGTTTGCCATTGTTCAAAATACCTTCTGTTAGAAAAGCAATGTAGGTCATTGTAAGAAATGGCCAACGCACAGACAGCAACAGAGTGGGACTCAGAAGCCACTTTCCCGCCCTCTTCTTAGCTTGTTGCTTGGATAAGTAACCGTTGTGAACAGTCTGGGCAAATCTTTCCGGAAATATTCTGTGCTGAGATACAAGCTATACTTTGCACAAAAGCAAATCACACTGAAATGTTATTTTGTGACTCCTTTTTCTTTCCCACTATTTTGGTGTCTGGTCTAATTTAGTATTTTTAACAGTCAAGCAGAAACCCACGATGGGGATGGCTGCATTCTTTCTCCTCAGAGAAGAGATGCTTAGGGATCATTGCCAAGGTATCAGATTTCTCTTTTCTTTTGTGAGCCAAATATATGTTCCCTAAACCTGCGTCCTATCACAGATACTTCTAAACCACAGACCCATACGAAGAGCCCACTAGCTTCCCGTCAGAACCCTGTTGTGGTTCCAAGAGGTGGATGAGTTTGGTTCCAAAACCCCTGAATGTTTGATGAAGAGTAAAGCCACCCAGGAATCAAGGAGTCAAACACCCCTATCCCATGATTGCAGCCTCAACTCCCCCGAAGAACAGAGCACCAGAGATACTTGGTTCCCCTTCAAAGACATGGCTGCTGTCCCCTTTGGGACTCAGTTCATTCCGCTTTAGGTTCTCAACATGGCACAAACCAATGGCTTGTGCAACATCAAAAAGCTTTGAACAGAGGGAGATATTTTAGGGGTGGGGGGGAAGTGTGTGGGCAACTCTTCTGTCTTCTTGAAAGAAATAATTCAGTTGTGATGGTTTGAATAAGAATGGTCTGCCATAGGATCATATGTTTAAATGCTTAGTCATCCAGGAGTGGTACTATTTGAAAGGATGGTGGGAGGGGAGGGGTGGTCTTGTTGGAAGAAGTGTGTCACTGGGGGTATACCAGCTCTGCAGTTTCAAAAGTCCATGCTAGGCCTGGGTACTCCCTCTCCCTCTCCTTCTCTCCCCCCTCCCCCCATGGACCAAACCTCTGAAACTTTAAGCAAGCCTCTAACGAAATGCTTTCCCTTATAAGAATTGCCTTGGTCATGATATCTCCTCACAGCAATAGAACAGTGAACAAGATACAGACATTTTAAGTAGAAGTTTACTCCAAAGACTCCAGAGGGGGAGGGGGGAGGGAAGGGGAGAGGAAGAGAGGGGCCCGTGACTTAGACTACTTTGATACTCATTACAACTGTCAGATCCTCCCCAAAAGCAGGCTCCCATCAATGGACCTCCTAAAGCCAGTGCTTTGTCCCACTTCTGGAATTGCTGCCCTGGAACCTTTTATTTCTCTGTGTGTGATTTAAGAGGAAACACTAGCAATCTCCGGAATGTGTAAGATTTGTGTCAGGAGTAAGTGAACTTCATCTCTGAGCCTTCCTGAGCACAGGATGATATTTTTGGCCATGATGATCCTTACGGAATGTTTCTCTCTCTCTCTTTTTTTTCTGGAAAGAAAATAAAATGTATCCATTTCCAGTTACCTCTGTGGATAAGGAGTAAAGAACTAGGAAGTGTCTGGGGGCTCTCATTCCTGCAGATATAGGGATCTTTTTATTGCCTAATAATGCTCTGGGCCAGGCTCGAATTGGTCCTATTTTTAGACTTTTGGGTTGACTTGGTGAATTTGGCCTCTTTTTCAACAGATCATATTAATGAACTGCAGATGGGCCATAATTGATTCCTTTCTGTCACAATTATTTCACAGGCAAGCTGAATGCGCTCAATGTCTCCTTGGTGAATAGTTGCCTAGTTTCTAAAAATCCCCACTAAGTCTGTGAGCAGGTTTCCTTTTTGGCTTGGGCAGCAGAGGATGGATTATCTGAGATGAATCCAAAAGTGCTTAGATTGATATTTGGCATCCTTGGCAGTCATAGTAGAAATTTAGGGATCTTGGTGGCTCTGTAATACGTCACAAGGAGACATATTACAGAGGACAACTCAGGGAAGTTATTTCTCTTCTCCCACCATGTAGGTTCCAAGGATTGAACTCAGGTCATTAGGCTTGGTGGCTGTCTTAGTCAGGGTTTTACTGCTGTGAACAGACAAGGCATCTCTTATAAGAACAACATTTAATTGGGGCTGGCTTACATAGATGTATAAATTGTTCCTTAACTCAAAGTGTCTGCTGCAGGAAGAAGGCAACCAAATGCATCCAAGGGCCAGTGAGCCTTCTGCTTCCAAGGAATAAATGGTTTCCTGGAAGTATGTCAGAGGGTCAGTCCATTATCACCAAGGTGGGAACATGGCAGCATCCAGGCAGGCATGATACAGGAGGAACTGAGAGTCCTGCAACTTCATCTGAAGGTTGCTGGCTGATACTGACTTCCAGGCAGGGTCTTAAAGTGAGGGTCTTAAAGCTCACGCCCACAGTGACACACTCACTCCAACAAGGCCACATCCACTCCAACAAGGCCACACCCACTCCAACATGGCCACACCCACTAATAGTGCCATTCCCTGGGCCAAACCATCACAGTAGCAAATGCCATTACCCACCATTCTATCTTGCTGGCCCAGAATATTTGCTTTTGTTTTCTTCAGCATCATTTCCCTCTGACTCCATGTGAAATTGAAGCCAGCACCATGAAGGAGGGAAGGCGGGGCTTATGTTGTGTTCTTACACAAAAACTAAGAGGAACGTGAACTTGGAAGCACAGCTAGGCAAGGTGCCGTCCCTCCAGATCATACAACCACGCAGGTTGCTGACCGATACTTGCCGTCCTCCTTGTTTTTATTTATCCATTTATTTATTTTGCCGTGTAAGTGCGAGGAGATGTATGTGTACGACTCACGAACCTAAGTGCGCCCGGGGGCGGGGAGAGGATGTTGTTGGGTGCACTTTCTTACCTGCTGTCTTATCCCCACAAGACAGGTTATCTAATTGAGTCTGGACTAGCAGCCTTCAAGCTCCAGCAATCCTTTCTCCTCAGCACCATGCTATCACAGGCATGTACACATGGCCACACCTATTTTTTTTTTTTAATTAATACACAAGTACTGGAGATTGAACTTGGGTCCTCCTTCTTGCACAACAAGTCCTAATCCCGACTGAGACAGCTCTTCAGCACTTAACTCGCTGACTGATATAGAAAACCAAAGGAGAGCACACTTGGCTGATATTCAGACTCCAAACCAGCATCCACCAGGGGCTGGAGCTGGGGATCGGTAACCCTGGGTGGAGTCTGCTGAATCTTTTAGATCTGGTTGTGCTTATCTAACCCCTCTCAGTGGCAGACAGGAATGTGTCCACACTCCATCCAACCTGGCATACTTCCAGGAAGCCAGTTACTCCTTGGAAGCAGAAGCCTCATCGGGCCTTGAATACATTTAGTCGCCTTCTTCCTGCAGCAGACATTTTGAATCAAGGAACAATGTGCACATCTATGTGTAACCATACACATTGAGGGCATGGCTTTCGTAGAAAATATTAGCATCATTTTCAGCTCAGGAAGACTTTCCTGTCATCCATGGCATCTGTGTCTGTGCTCTCATTGCTGATGAAGGTCACAGAGTGACCTTCCCCATCGCCCTGTATGACACTCAACAGATATCAATGTAGGTGGCTTCACCCTTTGGAGCTGAGAACACCTGTGACAGAGTGTGAGGTATCACTCAGGATGAGCCAAGACTCAAGATCCTTGTCATTTGCGTCATCTTCCACGGCATCTCCCAGCCAACCACTTGGGCAAAGCATGTTGACAAATGAACTCTGCTGGCCCAGGAGTGAGAAGAGGAAAGTCTGAGGCTTGGCTGCCTCTTCAAGGTTGCTAACCTAGGCCTGGACTTCTGTCCACCCCTTAGCACAGCATGCAAGCCCTCTTCTGTTGCTTTGGCTATGGTGGCAACTTCTGCCTAAGGACACATGTGGTGTGTCAGGAAGTGAAGAGTTACCTCTATTATTCTTTAACTAAAGTACTGGTGTGCCTCATGGTAATTTCTAGACAGATGGTCTGCCTTCCCTCAACCCAATCAAGTTTCAGCACCTCGAAAGGATTCTAGGCAGATCACTCAGTCGCCTGGGCCTTGCTGTTCTCTTTTCAAAATGATGTCCCTTAATGGTATTGTGGGTCTTGTCTCTGGTAGATGAGACTATGCATTGTCTGTGTAGACTAAATTAGCAACACTTCCAACCTGTGTGAGTTATTACTTTTTAATATCTACAGGTGGTTATAATGAATAAAATGCATATTTATTTCAATACATAGCTAAATTCATTATAGATTCTCATCTATGTATTTTTTTT
>JADRCD010201197.1:0-11602 GCA_019843815.1 Montemys delectorum
AAAAATATATCTGAAGTGGCCAAAGAATACAAATATTCCTAATTTTTAAAAATATATCTGGTACAGCATGACATGTCTTTAATCCCAGCACTCAGAGGCAGAGCCAGGCTGATCTCTGAGTTCCAGGCCAGCCTGGTATACAAAGCAAGTTCTAGACCAGTCAGAGCCACACAGTGAGAACTTGTCCAAAAAAAAAAAAATATATATATATATATATATGAATGAATGAATATTGGTAGCTAAGCTGTGCCTGGGTTCATATTCTACTTTGCCAGTGTTAAAATCTTTAGGCAAATTAATTCAAGCAGAGACTGACTCATAAATTGGACAGCTTCAAGCTCAAAATTGGTTCAGATAACTCCAGCCAGTGATTAAACAGCAAGTCCTAATAGAGTAAACCTAAATGGAGGTAGAAAACATCCAGTCGAGTCAATCGGCTCATTTAAGGATGTCTAATGTGAGGTCCCTGTTTGGATAACCAGAAAAGTAGCTTTTGTGATTGGCTGCTTTTTTTTTCTCTAAAAATACATTTCCAATTAAGTTCTAGTTGCTTACATAAGAACTCTAGCTACAAGGACAATCTGATACCAATGGCTAATTGTTTTACACTACCTACTGGCTGTGTGCATTTGAAAGGGTGACATCATTTCTATAAATTTCATTTTCCTAATCTGTAAAATGAGACTGATGTTAACACCTATGTCATAGTGTTGTGATGGGATTGCTTGAGGTTCAAACTTGTGGATGTCTTAGAATGCTTAGAGAATAGGAGAGAAAAGTGAAAGCCGCCATGGTACACTTCACTCTAGGGTCTTATTCTCTTATCTTAAATACTTTCCAATTTTTACTTTTGTGCCATTTATAAACTTAAGTTTAAAATTACATTTGCTAACTTTCTCACACAGAAATGGAAGTAATAGAAACCCCACATAAACTACTGAAAGATGAAGAAGATCTGACACAGGATTATGAGGAATGGAAAAGGAAGATTTTGGAAAATGCTGCCAAAGCTCAAACAGCCACAGCGGAGTGATTTCCATTTCACTGCGGTCCTGTGCTTCTGTGTGGGAAATGAAGGGTGTGGAGAGCTTTTCTGCACCCACATACCAGGTGTGCTGAGAGTGCCTCGATATGGGGGATGCTAGCACAGGCACCTCACATGGACATTAGACCAACCATATAGCCTCTGCAGGCTCAGGTCGTCCTCTCCTATGGGATGAAATTGGGACCACTTTGCTTCTATGTGTTAAGTTTAAGGAAGTTTCCTAACTAAACCTAGAATGCAAATTTCAAGCTGAAAGTCGTTTCAGATTCAGACATTTTATTTGTTTTTGTGGTTTTTTAAATTTTATTTCACTAAATCAATGTTACATAGCCTAAGTTAATAAATATTTATTTTTTAAAGATTTTTTTAAATGTGTATGAGTATTTTGCCTGCATGTATGTTTATGCACCATATGTATGTCTGGTGCAGTGGAAGCCAGAAGAGGATGCCAGATCCCTAAGACAGTGAGAGCTGCCATGTGAGTGCTGGGACTTAAACCCCAGTCCTCTAGAAGAGCAGGCAGTGCTCTTAACCACTGAACCATCTCGCAAGCCCAATAAATGTTATTTTTATAAGCATTTGAGTAGCAATTGTCAGCTTTAAGTAATCTTTATTAGGCCAAAATCTGTATCTACTCAAAGTAAGAAAAAGCCCATGTTCCTGTGTAGTGAGCCCTACTACCTAGAACACAGACTCAGTCAGACTTCCTGGATTTAAGACCCAGTCTACTTTGCCACTTGAACAAATAAAATTAACTTCTGTTTGCTCCATCTAGAAAGCGGGAACTAAAAAGTACTCCTTTGGCTATAGATGTGGCTCAGTTGCTAGGGTTCATGCCAAACATGAAGCCCTGGATTTTGATTACCATCACTCCATAAAACCAGGGATAGTGCATCTCTGTTATCCTAGCACTTAGGAAGGGAAGGCAGGAGAATCAGAAGTTCAGAGCCATCCTTAGCTACATAATGGGTGGGATACATGAAACCCTGTCTCCAAGACAAAAACAAACTGTCTCACTGCTGCCTAGAATAGCTGGGAGGAGTATCAGACCCAATGCATGAAAGCACTATAGTACAATATCTGCTGGGAAGAAATAATAAAGACGGGCCTGATAAAGTGAATTACACAGTACACATTCTAAAACAATCCACTGAAGTGTATTTGCTATCCATACACAAAAATGTAACCTTAGTAAACCCTTTAACACTATGGAAGGGGCTTTATAGATTTTCATACAATATATTCTGATCACTTTTCCCTTCCATCTTCTAGGTGTTTGTTCCCTGCCTCCCCATTCATCCAGCTCCATACCTTCTTTCTATAAGAAACAGGCAAATAAAAGTACAAACAAAAGCACAAGAAACAGAGACACATGTGTATACTCAAAGCCCATAAAAACACAAAATCAGAAACCCTAATATACAAACAAAATTCCAATAAGATAAAACAAAGCGATATGAGACAAAAAAATGTACAAAAATAACATGGAGTTTGATCTGCTGGGTATGAGGCCTGCCTTTAAATGTGGTTTATATAAACCCAGTGACACTCCATTGGAGAAAACTTAATTTTTCCTTTGTGGTTGTCAAATTGAATTGGCTTTTTTGGTTAGAGCCCATGCCTGTTGAGAGGGAAAGCCCTCTCAACATTGGAACCCCATCTGCCTTGGACCTGTGCATGCTGCCATGTCTCTTGAGTTTATGTGTTACCAGTCCTGTTGTATCTGTTAAGACATTCCTGTGTCATTCATCTGTGGTGCTTACAATCTCTGCCATTTTCACATAGCTCCCTGAATCCTGAGGAGAGGAATCCCATTTAGGACTGGGCATTACAAGGTCTCTCTCTGTCCAGTTGTTGGGCTCTGCATTAGCTTCCATTTACTATAAGAGAAAGCTCTTGATGGCTGTGATATTTAAGCTATGGGTGTAACAATATCATTAGGAGTCATTTATTGCTACATTCCTTTAGCAGAACAATGATATTTAGTTTTTCCCTAAG
Organism: Montemys delectorum; assembly: GCA_019843815.1. NCBI lineage: Eukaryota > Metazoa > Chordata > Mammalia > Rodentia > Muridae > Montemys > Montemys delectorum. The sequence goes on from JADRCD010201197.1 coordinate 3,044, forward strand.
CCCAAGATCTGTCTGGCCTGATTCTTAGCCACTGGGGTAATGTCTGGCCTTGGTTCCATCTCATAGAGTAAGCCTTAAATTCAATCAGATAGTGGTTGGTCACTCCCACAACATTCGTGCCACTATATTGCACCAGAGTGCCATGCAGGCAGGTCTCCATTGTAGATCAGAGGGTTTGTAGCTGAATTAATGTTTCCTTTCTCCTCTGGCTGTGTGCAAAGTACCTTCCAATACTATGAACACAAGTCAGTAGGAGTGAAGACTAGTTAGGCACCAGCTTGACTACATAGTGACATATGTAAACGTTTACATCAATAGGGCCTTACCATCAGTTTGTAATAGCATTAGCAATTGCCAAGTTATTCAGGGGTTTCCATGGGGCCCCTTTGGCCAATAACTCAGTTAGATGTAACTAATTCTTGGCACTACAGGTTTCATTTGGCAGTAAAAGATGTCTAATTGGAGCATTGTCTTCCTCATTTAGATTTCTTTTGTACATATTTAAGTATATATTCTTATTTTCCCTTACATTGGGGAATATCTCCTCCCTCCTAGTTCCTTAATCTATACCTAAACCCTGTGATTATATGGATTATAGCATGTTTATGAAAGGCTTAAAAGCTAATATCTACCTATAAAAGAATACATACCATGGTGGTGATTAAGAGCACTGACTGCTCTTCTAGAGGTCCTGAGTTCAATTCCCAGCGACTAGATAGAAGGTGACTCATAACCATCTTTAATGAGATCCGATGGCGTCTTCTGGTGTGTCACAGACAGCGTACTCATATACATAAAATAAATAGATCTTAGAAAAATACATACCACATTTGCCTTTTTTAGTCTGGTTACCTCACTCAGGATGATTTTCTTTTTCCTATCTCCATCCATTTTACCTGGGAATCTCTTGATTTTGGTTATTTTATTTTAATAGCTGAATAATAAACCATTCATTATGTAAGTGTACATAATCTGTTGATGGACATCTAGACTGCTTTTAAATTCTGGCCATTATGAATAGAACAACAATGAACATGGCTGAACAAGTATCTTTGTTGTAGGATGTAGAATCCTTTGGGTATATGCCCAAGAGTGGTAGAACTGAATCTTGAGGGCTGGAGAGATGGTTCAGTGGTTAAGAGCACTGACTGCTCTTCCAGAGGTCCTGAGTTCAATTCCCAGCAACCACATGGTGGCTCACAACCATCTGTAATGGGGGTCTGATGCCCTTTCTGGTGTGTCTGAAGACAGCTGCAGTGTACTCATGCATAAAATAAATAATTAAAAAAAAACTTGAGCTAGATCTAGTCCCAGCTTCCTAAGGTACTGCCACACTGGTTTCCATTGTGGATGTACAAGTTTGCACTACCACCAGTAATGGATGAGTGTTCCCCATACCCCACATCCTCACCAGCACAAGCTTTTTGTTGTTGTTGTTGTTGCTGTTGGCCATTCTGACTGGTATAAGGTGAAATCTCAGAGCAGTTTTGATTTGCATTTCTCTATAACTAAGGATGTTGGACATTTCTTTCAGCATTTCTCAGCTATTTGTGCTTCATCTTTTGAGGAACTATTTTAGTATCCATTTTTTGGGTTATTTGTTTTCTTTTCTTTTTTTGTTTTGTTTTTATTTTTGTTTTTGTTTTTGTTTTTTTTTTTTGAAACAGGGTTTCTCTCTGTAGCTCTGGCTGCCCTGGAACTCACTCTGTAGACCAGGCTAGCCTCAAACTCAGAAATCCACCTGCCTCTGCCTCCCAAGTGCTAGGATTAAAGGCGTGCGCCACCACTGCCCGGCTATTTATTTTCTTAATGTATAATGATTTTTTTTTTTTAGTTCTTTATATATTTTAGGTATTCACCCTCTATTGGATGTATAATTGATAAATATCTTTTCCCATTCTGTAACCTGAACTGCTCGAATGATGGTGTCCATTGCCATGTAGAAACTTTTCAGGTTCATGAAGTCCTATTAATTAATTAATTAATTAATTAATTTTTGTTCTTAGTGCCTGTGCTATCAATGTCTTGTTCAGAAACTCTTCCCTGTGTCAATGAGTTCAAGACTATTCCACACTTTCTCTTCTATCAGATTTGGAGTATCAGGCCTTATGTTGAGGCCATTGTTCATTTGGAGTTTAGTTTTGTGCATGGTAATAAATATGAATCTCTTTGCATTCTACATGTAGCCTAGGGGTATCTAGTTCCTTGGGGCAAGTTTGATCTTTGCCATCAGGATATCCAGTCTGACTAACATCATTTGTTGAAAATGCTCTTTTTTTTCTGCGTATATTTTTACTTCTTTGTCAAAAATCAGGTGTCCATAGGAGTGTGGACTTATGTCTGGAATTCTAGTTCTATTCCATTGGTCAGCATGTCTGTTTTAATGCCAATAGCATGCTGTTTTTAATACTATATCTCTGTGGTACAACTTGAAATTTGGAATGGTGATACCTCTAGCAATTCATTTATTATTCAGAATTGTTTTGATTATCCTGTGGTTTTGTGGTATTTTTATGAAGCTGAAAGCTGTCCTTTCAGTTTCTGTAAATATGTTGGAATTTTGATAGGGATTGCACTAAGGCTGTAGTTTGCTTTTAGTAGGATGGCCATTTTCACCATATTAGTCCTACATATCCATGAGCATGGGCGATCTTTCCATGTTCTGAGATCAATCTCTTTCTTTAATGTCTTAAAGTCTTTATCATATAAGTGAAAGAACTTGAGGGGTGTGTGTGTGTGTGTGTGTGTGTGTGTGTGTGTTTCCCTGATCTCTTTTTCAGTCTGTTTGTCATTTGTATATAGGAAGGCTTGACTGAGACCAAGTCATGTTTTCAGTGATAGGGTGGAAGGTCCAAGAGATGAGAGCAGTAAGATGATGAAAAGCTGGGGCCAGGAGAACTTTTCTAAGCCAATGGCTTGTGCCATCTTACTACTTATGGAAAAATGGGATAGAGTCAGCAAAAGCCATCATACAATAAAACAACATCAGCAGGAAGCTAATTAAGCAGTGTCCACAAGGGTAACACAGGATATCTCAAGGTTATCACAAACCAAGCACACAGCAACCTTAGGACTGATAACTGTTCTCTTCCATGAGGAAAGCTAAATTCTCAGGAACCAAAACCTGAACCCCTCAATGCCCTGGCCCCAGCCCCAGGCTGGACCTTGCCAAGTCTACCCCTAGGCAAAGATACAGAACCAGGTTCCTTTTTGTAACTTGTCTTTTGCTACTTTGTGGATTTTTCTTTCTTCCACTCTTTTGGCTCCCTAACACTAGTAGAGAAATAGTGGGGGGAAAATGACAGAAAGAAAAGGGGAAGATGTAATCATTAGACTGCTTCCAGCTGATTAGGGGCAAGTTTGACCTTTGCCATCAGGATATCTAATTTCTTTTTTTTTTTTTCTCCTTTGTGCACTACTCTGAAGAGTCCCCAGAATTCCAAATTTCACACGTTAGCAGAAACTATCTGCAGCTGACAAAATCACGCTCCTGCTATAGCACGAGGCAAATCCTAGTCAGCTGCTGTGGACAGTCCAAAGCAGCCCCACGTCCCACACCTGCAGTTAAAATTAAAACATTCTTATCATATTTCTGTATTTTTAAAAAGGAACCAAAATCCCTAACTTGTCACTACACTCTTTTGTCTTTTCAGGGGCCTCTGAATAAGCCTTGGCTCAGTCTGGCTTTGATCCGGATTTCCTGTTATTACTCTATTCCTATTATTCATAGATTTGGGTTTTTTTAAAAAATAATATCCCAGATTCATTGAATATTTTTTGCCTGGGGTTTTGGTTTGGTTTGGTTTGGTATGGTTTTTAGTTTAAACATTTTCTTTGCCTGAAGTATCTATTTCTTTTACCTTGTCTTCAACATTTGAGAGTCTTTCTTCTATGTCTTCTTGTACTCTGTTGATGAGGCTTCCTTCTGACACTTTTTCAGTTCTGACCTTCTAAATTTTTCATTTCCAGTTTGACCTCAGTTTGGATTTTCTTTAGTGCTCTTGTTTCTACTTTCATGTCTTGAACTGTTTTCATTACTTCATTCCACTGTTTGTTTGTATTTCCCAGATTTCATGAAGGGATTTGTTCACACCCTCTCTAAGGTCCTTGAACATATTCATAACAGCTCTTGTGAAGTCCTTGTCTAGTGCTTCAGCTATATTGCGCTTCTCAGGGCCTGCTGTAGTAGGGTTGCTGGGATCTGGTGGGAGCACGTGGGCTTGGCTGCTAATGGCTGTGGTTTTGTACTGGTGCCAGGCATCTGGGGTTGGGATGATGGAGGTGACTCTAGGTGTTGTCTTAGTTGGTATGGTTCTGTTCCTTGGGTTCCTTTACCCTCTCTGATCTCAGGAAAGCATGGTGACTGTGAGTTGCCTGGTAGAGTATGCTTCTGTGGATCAGTGGGTGGCAGAGAGGCATAGAAGTAGGCTAGGAGAAAGGCTGAACAGAGCATCAGGAAAAAGCTAAGGGCATCTTGTCCACACAAAGATTTAGGGTCACCAGAGAGTTAGAGGTATGGTGAAAGGAGAGGGTGTAGCAAATAGGCTGCAGTAAGACAAAGAATAATCTGGAAAGATACAGGTGAAAGGGCCAGGGGACCCTGGGTCTGAACCAAGAGTTGGGAGTTTTCAGTGAATGGAATTGAGGCGAGACATGGCACACCTGCAAGTAGATTGTTACCAGGCTGAGCGTTCGAACGGAGGACAAGCAGAATGTCACTCACCTACCTGTGTCCCTGGCAGGTGTGGCAATTAGGAGTCCCACCTAGGAAGTGTTTCTAGGTGTTGGGGGTTCGCACAAAGAATGGGGATGGATTGGTAGGGAGGACCGAGTGTCCACAAGGAGGAGGGAAACTGTCCACACCATGGTTTGGTGGAGTCCCCAGGCAGTGGAGTTCGGGTGAAAGCAGGCCTACTCAGGGATGGAGGTAAGACTGGAAAGATTGTGGGCTTTGTAGATGTTAAAAAGCTGCTAGTAGCATCATGTCATAGATGACTTGAACTAAAATTAAAATGAATGATTGTGTACTCGCTTCAGAAGTACATATACTAAAATTGTCAGACTACAGAGAGGAGTACCATGGCCCCTGTGCAAGGGTGGCAGGCAAGTTCATGTGATAGTTAAAGTGTGAATCCGAAATGTACCCCGAAAGTTCACGTGTTGAAGATCTGATCTCCAATGTGGTATTTTGAGACGTGATTGGACCATGAGGAATGTAACTCATCAGAATCCCTAATCTATGATGGGTTCCTAATTCAAAGGGGTGGTGATAGAAACTTAGAAGATGGGACTTCATCGATGCGGTTGGCATACACGATGCGGTTGGGAAACTTAACTTGGCTTCTTCATCCCTCTTTGTCTGTCTCTGGATCATGGCCCCCATTGGATGAACAACTCTACTTAGCCACACACTTCCCACCATGATCTCACTCCAACAGAAAATACAACGGAGCCAGCCACATAGACATGAGCTCCACATAGACATCTTTCCCCCTTTCAGTTTTTCACGTATGTTGCCAACATGGTAGCACTCAGATGGGACAGTTCCTCATGGCTAGCTCAGCCTAATTTGTTATAGAACTGAGGACCACCAGCCCAAGGGTGATCCAATTCACAAAGCACTTGCCCCTCCCACGTCAATTACTGATTCAAAATATGCTCTACAGGTTTGCCTACAGCCTGATCTTATGGAAGCAATTTCTCAGTTGAGGTTTCCTCCTCTCAGGTAACTTTAGCTTGTGTCATGTTGACATAAAACTGCCATGACAACCAACCCCTTGTCAACTTGACACACCAATACAACAATATTACAAACTTAAAAGTACCACTACTTTACCAGTTCAAGCACTTTAAAAGTCTAGCCTCTAAAAATACAAAATCTCCTTTAAAATGAAAACTCCAAAATCTTTTGGAGCAGGTTCCTGCAGCTTCTCAAAGCCAGACGCCTGCCCGGTGGTGGAGTAGGGCATGCGCAGTCAAACTTCCAGCCTCTGCCTCCATGAGTGGCCCTAACCCTTTGGTGGGCTGGACACGGGACACCATTTTAACCCACATCCTAGTATAACACAATCCCATGTGAACAAGGAGGAATAATTACACTGAAACTCAGAGTACATATCACTTCTTCCATGACATTGGGTTCTATAAGGACTTGGGGAGGATCTGGTGTGGTCTCAGTCATACAGATCACACAAAAGTCGACTAGACTATTATCTACCTCCAGTCCTGAGTGTGGAGGCACAGAAGAGACCCTGGCCATACAGACAGTGCAAGGATCACCTGAGCCATTGGCTTAACTCCATTCCCAGCCTTCTGGGCAGAAAACAGGTTATATATTACTAGTTTCCTAGTGAGTGAATGTGATGGTCCATGTACTCTCCACATCTCCTCCTTTCTAATTTTCTAGTAGAGTCCAACATTGAATGCATTGCCTCTATGACTAGTCTAATTAATATAGACAAGTATAAGAGAATTGTGCAAATCATAATTTGACTATCAGTAGTATGATTAAAAAAATCCGGCATACTAAAGCAACATATGCCAGGAAACTGTAGACAAGAAAGATTGTGTTTGAGCAAGAAATAATTGATCATAGCTCTGTTTTGTAAAACTGTGGTTCTCAATCCACCATCTCCTGATTAAGTTCTGCTAATATTTTTCTTACATTGTCAACAGGTGTGGTGCCCTGGTGATGACAGATAAAAGAAAGGGGCTTGTACAATTAGAAAACAATGTCATTTCCACCCAAAACTTGTTTAATTAAGCATCACTGCATAGCTATCAAAAATATCTATGTAAAACTATTAAAACAGCTAACACCGTGCAAATCATCATCAAGACAGTTTCATAAGGGTAAGGGATTACAACATCTGTAGTCCCAGGAATGCCTAGAAGTGCTGATGGGGACCAGGGCGACATTTACTTTATGGAGGTAAGATGGCTAAATTTAGGTCAAATGTTGACAATACTTAATAATTTATGATGTTATCAATTCGGTTATGAAAGAACTTGAAACCTGATTTAAAGATTTCTGGTACTCCCTACTGACTAGTGTTCATAGTACTAGAAGGTACTCCGCATTCTACCAGAAAAGAAAGGTAAACACCAGCCTAGCTACAAACTCTTTGATCTACAATGGTGAGCTACCTACATGATATGCTGGTGCAATAGTGGCACAAATGCTATGGAGAGACAACTATTTGATTGGATTTAAGGCCCATTTCATGGGATGACACCCATGCCTGACACTGCCCAGATGTCCACGAACCTGAGACTAGACAGGCCAGAACCAGGACAAATACTAACTCTGCTAAAGGAACATAGCAATGTAGAGGGAGAGCTGATACTATAATTTGGTTCCCTAGTTGGTTCTTGATTGTGTCAACAAAGACTACAGAAGCCGATTGCTGGGTGAAAGGAAAGGTGGGGCTTCCGGGTCCCAGGAGAAAGAGAAGGGATGCAAGGAGAGAGGAGGCTTTTTGCCTGGTTTTGGAACAGGAGGCAGGGACAACCACGTTAAGATTTTGGGTGACTGGTAACAGCAGCCTCCCCACCGGCAGATGGCCGGATGTAGGCTAGCTGATAAGGTTAGGGCAGCGGGGTCTTTGCCCAGCCATTGTGTTATCTGGCTAATTTTAAGATAATAAAACTGTCTAGTGTTTTCCATCCCCCGGGGCTAAGGTGGGCAGGAGAAGGAAGAAAGCAGCTGGGATGGTTGTTGATGGCTTGGCAAAGCCAGCCTGGAGGAATGGGCAAATTGGCAATGAGGCCGGTGGCAGCTGATATGGGAGCTAAACCGGGAGATGTCAGAGCGAGGGCCAAGATCCCAGGAAGGAGGTAACATGGTGACAGCTGGTCTGGGAGCTAAACCGGAAGGAGGTAACATGGGACAGTGGAGCTTAATCTCGGAGCTAAACCGAGAGCAGGGCCCCGAAAAAAGGAGGAAGCATGTTTTCAAACTACATGCTACATAGCAATAATGTGACTCCTAATGATATTCTGTTACACCCATAGATCAGCGTCTCACTCAGCCATCATCAGGGAAGCTTGTCGTAGATGAAAGCTAACAACACAAAGACCCACAACTGGACAATGTGTAGGAAGTGAGAGACCTTGGAACACTCAGTCCTATATGGGATGTCTCCATCAAACCCCTCTCCTCAGGGCTCAGGGAACTCTGTGGAAGAGGAGGAAGAAGGATTGCAAGAGCCAGTGGGGATGGAGGACGGCAAGGAAACAAAAAGACTCTAAAATTTAGAGTCTAAATGGAGCACTATATAATTAAAACTATTACATGCAAATTTTTTTTTTGCTTATCTATGAAGGTGGATATCATAAAATTATATACAGACTTTTTCTCATCAGGTCTCATTAGTGTTTTTCTTTAAGATTTATTTATTTTATGTATGAGTACACACTGTAGCTGTACAGATGGTTGAGAGCCTTCATCTGGTTGTTGGGAATTGACTTTTAGGACCTCTGCTCGCTCTGGTCACCCTGCTCACTCAGTCCCTGCTCACTCCGGCCCAAAGATTTGTTTATTACTATAAATAAGTATAC
>JADRCD010201199.1:0-26114 GCA_019843815.1 Montemys delectorum
TACTAAGGGCTTCAAAGATCAGTCAAGGAACTAAGTCTCCGAAGCTTCAGGACAGTGGGATCTGAGGTGCTGACATGACGGCTGTGAGGGAAGAAGGCCAGGCAGAGGGCAAAGAGTCTCCACCATGGACAGGGCTGCCAGCACGGAGGCTTCGGTTGTCTTGACTGTCTCCAGGCATCTGGTAATAAAACGACTAAAATGATTATGCACTTCTGCGTTCCACTGTGTCCCTTCCTGTGTTCCTACAGAAAACAAGACAGAACAAAACAGGAGCATTCCTGTGGTGCCCAGCTTAGAAGAGCAACATTAGCAAACACTAAAGGGTGCATCCCACTGTGAGTGTGAGTCCATACTCACACCCACGAGTCATTTTCAGAGAGAAAAACACTCAGGCGAGAAGTCGTATGTGTTAAAACAAAAACCAATAAAAGGTGAGACCAGTGAAGGTAAATATGACTTGTACTTGAAGAAAACCAAAACAGAACGTCTAGAAATGAAAAACTGGGGCTATTTCAACTGCTTCAGGGCTGGGGGTGGCTAAGCCATTGTTTAGATGCAGCTGAGCAAAGACTTTGTAGGTTGGAAGACAGAACCAAGGGGGAATTTGTTACACATGGGCGATAGAAAGGTCATCACACTCCTGAGAGGAATGTAGAAAAAGAGAGTAGAAAGAGATAGTATCAAGCCTCAGAAATATAGTAAATAAGGCATTTTTTTAGGATTAATAGAATGTATGATTCTTCAGTTTCAAGCAGCAGGGGCTCTTGGAAGAAAAACAATGTCACACCCAGACACAAAAAAAACCGTAAGCCTGCATCTCCTGGCGTGGATATCTGGATTAGGGAGTAGGGGGAGGGGATTCATGTACAGACAGAATGGCTGTGTTCTCAGTCTGACAGAAGTACTCGGAAGTCAAAGCACAAACCAACAAAGTAACCCCAGTGTAGGCTCCAAAAGCTGGCAAGGGGCTGGTGAGATAGCTCTACGGGTGCGAGGGTGCAACCTGACGCCAGTTAACTCCCTAGGACCCTCATGATGGACAGAACTGACTCCCTCAAGCAGTTCTCTGACGGCTTCCGGTGTGTGCACGCTGCACCCTCATCCTCAGCCCAACACACATTTTTTTTTTTTTTTAAATTAAAACAACTCGATAAACTGTCATTCAAAAGTAAAATATATTCAAGACCAGCCTGGCCTACATAGAGAATTCCAGGATAGCCAAGTCTACCCTGCCTCACAGGAGGAAAAAAAGTGTTCAGGAAATAAAAGTCCTGGCAGCAGCCCCTACTCACGATCAACAGGACTTGGTGTCTATATACGCCAGCTTCCAGTCCCTGAGGCACGGGCACGGTGTGCTCGCCAGCTCCCGGCACGTCCGCTGACTGCATTCCCTGACATTTCCCCCTAGTCCTCATGTCTCCTGGCTTCATCTCTAGAATCACTTTGGAATCGCTCTCACTTAGAGGGGTCAAAGATCCCCCAAAAGAATATTTTCCTCCAACAGTGGGATGCAGTCTTCAATCAAACAAAAATTAAAGAGTTTTATCAGGTCCTCCAACCCCTCCACCCAAATACTTTGAAGAAAACAAAACCAGGCAGCATTTCAAAGGTCTAAGTGAGATACAGGTACCCCTCTGCCACCTGCAATATTTTTTACCTCCAGGTCCTCTCTCCTAGGAGGAAAGTCTGGTAAGAAGATGCTGCTGGATGTCTATTCACCCCAGTAACCTCCACCCTGATCCTAACTGGCCAACGTCCCTGTTTCTCACTCTCCAGAGGCCCCCCCTCCCCGCAACTCTGTAGAAAGTACAAGCTACAGGAGAGTTCATCCCCAGAGGACTACCACCTTCCTAACCATGTCCCCCAGCTGGAGGCAAGCAACTAGCTTTGGGATTCCCCACCCTCTCTGAATTAGTTTCCAGAGATGAACCCAGGTATGCTAAGACTGTGGGAATATAACGTTGGGGAGAGAAGTCAGCCAGTGTGCCAGAAACCGAAGCACACTATGCCTGTCCCCGAGGAACTGGAAGCTGAGGTATGTAGCATCGTTGCCTGTCAATCATGGGTGGGGGCCGCTCCCACAACTTCCATTTCCTGGCACTCCGACCAGATGTACAGGTGGCAAAGGAGCCGCAGAGTAACAAAAGGTTCTCAGAACAAGAAACAAGGCACCCAGCTGTTGGCAGTGAAGCCAGCCAACACTAAATGGGAAGGGTGGGTATGTGGGCAGGCTCTGGCAGCGTCTGCTGTGCCCCTTCGGTTCCCTTCTCAGGGGAAGTCCCTTCACGGATAAACACCCCCTTCAAACTGACGGCTGTCTTACTCATGGAGAAAGGGTGATTTCAGGTTGCCCGTGAGCGTTTTCTTACTGAACCCCTGGCCCCAGCTCTGTGACAAGTATTACAAGAGGCCATAGTAGAGATTCTCACTGTTATTAAAGTGAGATCTAGAAACATCAAGGCATGCCATCTGGCAGTACTGATGGCCCGGCAGGCAGTCTAGCAAGTAGCCACACATCCTGCAGACTACAGAGTTGCAGCTGTTGCTAGACCCAGCAGGTGAGAAAGCTATAGAAGCAGGAAACACAGGTCCTTAAACTCGTTGCTGAGAAATACAGAAAAGGGGAGCATGCCTTGCTTATGCCGATATTTGCCCAAGATTTGAGCGCTATGAAAAGAGCGAGAAAGGGACAGAATTAGAAACACACCTTTGCGACTCCTAAAATAGTTGGAATAAAAAGCTTTCAGGAGTGACGGGGAAAATGTGGGGTAGATAGCCCCACATGCTGTAATTTAGCCTGAGTTGTAGCCACCGTGGGTGACCTGTCCCATCCCACCGATAATGAGCCAATTTGCTTTCTTCTTTTGTTCATTTTTATGGTCTACAATTTTACTTCCAGTGTGCAGTCCTTTGTTAAGTCCCTAACAAAGCTTGGACATTCATTATTTGAAAAAATAAAATAAAATAAAATAAAAACTGCCCTAACCCTTGCTTCTCCTCGTTTCAGCTTCCTCTCACTCCGAGGCAAAGCTCTGTGAAAGCACGCGTCTATCTCAGTGGTTGTTAACCAAGCCACCATAGCGGCTACGACAGACAAGCCCTCTGTCTTAGGAAAGAGAATTATGTCAGGAGCCACTCCGTCCCTAGACAGGCTTACCAATCTTATCACAGTTAAATATCCATTTCCGCTTCATCTACCTGTTCCTCGTACCCCATCTCGTTATCACCAGACGATTGTTCCAGCACATCCACCAAGCCAGCCGAGCAGCTATCCCAACCATGTGCTTAGCATCATCCTCTGTCTAGGTAGCTAGCCTGACCCAACACACTCTTCTCCCTTCTGTACTCTCCATACCTCTATCCCCTCTGTCTGTCCGTCCGTCCGTCTATCTGTCTGTCTGTCTGTCTGTCTGAGTTTCTTGGAGATAAAATACTGAACTAAGGTTTGAGGTAAAATCACTTTTACTTCCAAGGGGTTCAAGTTTCCGTGACACTCTTAGAACTTTAGAATACGGGATGATGGAGTCTTGCACGGAGACTGTTGCCCAGAGAAGAGGGACAAGAGACGAGTTGCTTCTTTTTATTTGGATGGAAATTACTTTCTCAAGGGAAACATGCACGTTTTCCCACATTTGGTTGCGAGCACATTCAGGAGGGGAGAATAAAGCTTGAACGCTATCACAGGGACATCACACACACGGCTTTCTGAGAACTACATTCTCTTGCTCTTCCTTCTGGAGGTTTTCATGGGTGTCATGATTGCGCTTAGTCACTTTCTGCAGGATTCTAAGGATTGCATGCACTGGCAGCGAGTGATCCTTGGCGTTCTCTGACATGCGATCTAAGTCAAACTCACTTGATTCTAACCACTTAGGCTCTCCTAAGCCTGCCCGTGTTCCTGAACAATGATGTGGAGGCTTATTTATTTATGAATTGATACCTAGGCTGTAACCTGGGTTTGCTCCCTTACTAGGTTAATTTATGTTAACCATTTATACTATTGTATGGCTGCTTCGTTACTTCTCAGTTTTATATGTCCAACTTCCTCCAAGTCTCGGTGGCGAACCATCTCTCCTGACCCTTTTCCAGACTTCCTATCTCTCTTGGAACTCCTCCCTGCTCTCTCCTACCCAGCTGTAGGCCATTCAGCTCTTTATTGACAGGTGATGTTTCATCGCAGTGCCCAAGAGATTATCCCTGTGTCTCTGCCTTTCAGTCCAATAAAAGGTTCTCTCCTTGACATCAATAAACTATATACAATAAGAACAATTATAAAAACTATCAGGTAAGAATTACATCCATCATGTCCAGTTCACATACATTTGGCAAACTTGGAGAAAGTACTTTACTGCCTATTCTATTTTGGTGAGTCCAAAGTTCTGTACTTTCTATCATAACTTGTATTTATCAACCTAAAAATATCTTCTTAGGCCTTAAATTATTTCTTAAATCCTAAACAACTTAAGTCTAATTGTGAGACTATAATTATCTAGTCTAAAATTCCGTCTGAGGCCTACCTGATGCAGGAAGTGCAGAGTAAGCAGCTGCCAAAACTAGAAATGAGAGAGGTTTCTATCTGCTTGGACAGTTACTCAATGGTTACACACATTGTGTGTGTGTGTGTGTGTGTGTGTGTGTGTGTGTGCGCACGCGCGCGTATGTGTGTGTTATTGGAGCATCTTCTTTGGCCTAGTAGCCCAGAATATCTGACAGACTTTTCTGTGAAGTGGGAAAATTGAAGGACTTTCCTATTTTGTCTTGGCAAAGCTCGGGAGTTGACTTCTTCCATGTCCTGCTTGTCCACAGTTGGGATAGCATGCTGTCAGCAGTGGAAGCAAGGGCAGCGCTTTGCCACATTTTAAGCAAACTCTGCATGGAGGCTCTTCAATGCCCATCATCTTCTCTGAAGTGGAATGGAGGTGCTGCCAAGGGCAGCCATGTTTCACGGTCGTGAGAAGTCTTATGTTATTAAAACACCTTTAAATGCCATGTTCTGTAAATCTCTGGAGTTTTTGAAGACCTTCTATCTACCTATATATCTGGGCTTATTTCTAGTTATCCACTCTCTGTACAACTTTGAAGCCTCTATAGGAAGCCTAATAAAGATTACTTCTGTAATTAACTAAACTAGTTCCTGACACGACTGGACATTTGATTGACAGACTTGCATTTCTTAATTATCCTAAACCGTTTGCAATAGCAGATTTCAAGAACTAGAACTTCACATTACATTTTTAAAATGAGTTGTAGAGGTACAATACTTAAAAAAAAGTTGAAACGTATACAGCAAAAAATGTTTCAACATAAATATGTTTCGGCAAAATAACCTTAAATTTGAATCAATGTACAAAATCTACAGCAGTGTAAAATATTTGGCTTGTTAATGCTCTTTAGTCTAAAAGTAGATTTACTGATCTACCCTTTTATCCTATCATTCCTATGTCCCTTCTTTTTTCTTTTCACCTCTTCCCTCTTTCCCCCTAACATTAGATAGGAGAGAAAGAAGGGTAGAGGAAAGAAATGAGAGAGAAATCCCTGGATTCAACCTCCTTTACTTTGTATCATCCCTCACCAAGACACATAAAATCCCTGATGGTCAATTCAGTCTGAGAGCGGCAATGAGCCCTGGTTCATTGATTCTGTGGCTGGTTCCTAGTGTTCTTGTGGTGTCCTTGACAACTCTGGCTCTTAGACTCCTTCCTCCTCCTCTTCCACAGGACTCCTCGAGCTCCACCTAATGTCTGCCTGTGGGTTTCTCCATCGGCTTCCGTCAGAGCAGGTGGATCTTAAAAAGAGAAATACTGGCTAAATAAGAAGAGAAAGTACTAATCCTTTCTACAAGTTGTCTTATTTAATCCTAATATCAATTCAGGATGAGTCACAAACCTTTATTTACAATTAAAGGCCAAAAAAAGCAAGACCGGAGAGTTTAAAGTGACATCTTTAATAAAACATGGCTAGGAGAATCTGCATTATTTGTGTAACTCAAATTATAATGGGGACTCACTTGGGGTCACTGGACCCTTTATCTGTGTACTGGCTGGTTTTGTGTGTCAACTTGACACAGGCTGCAGTTATCACAGAGAAGGGAGTTTCAGTTGAGGAAGTGCCTCCAAGAGATCCAGCTGTGGGGCATTTTCTCAATTAGTGACCAAGGCGGTAGGGCCCCTTGTGGGTGGTGCCATCTCTGGGCTTGAAAGTCTTGAGTTCTATAAGAGAGCAGGCTGGGCAAGCCAGGAAAAGCAAGCCAGTAAGGAACATCCCTCCATGGCTTCTGCATCAGCTCCTGCTTCCTGACCTGCTTGAGTTCCAGTCCTGACTTCCTCTGGTGATCAACAGCCATGTGGAAGTAAGCTGAGTAAACCCTTTCCTCCCCAACTTGCTTCTTGGTCATGATGTTTGTGCAGGAATAGAAACCCTGACTAAGACAAATTGGTACCAGGAGTGAGGTATTCCTGTGACAACCTGACCATGTTTTGGGGAGGATTGTGGAAGGACTTTGGAACTTTGAGCTAGAAGAACCACTGTTTGTTAAGAACTCTCTGGGATATTCTGTAGGAGCTTGGAAGATCATGTTGAGAACAGTGCAGAAGATGGAGGCCTGGCCTGTGAAATTTCAGAGAGAAGATTAAAGACTCTTATCAGGGCCATGTTGTTTTGATTATGAAGATTCTGTGGTTCTGGTTAGCTGGGGCTGAAGTATCAGCTGTGATTAACAAGATACCAGAACCACTAAAGAGAGAACTTTACATTACTGGGACTATTGATGCTGGTTAGCTGGAGCTAAAATATTAGTGGTGATTAAGAAGAGACCAACATCACTGAGGTGACATCTTCTGAGAAGTGTTTTCTGAGAGCACAAAGAGGTTGTGTTCCAGAGATAGCCAAGGTTGTACCTTGTGCTGCAGCAGGACTTGGTAATGTGTAAGAGTCACCCAGGTGGTACTGGTTTTGAAGGCATGAAAGGGTCATGAAAAACAGCTGAGGCTTGGCACAGTAAGAGGCAATGGAAGGCCATTGGTAAAGCGGCAGCCTTGGTTTGCAATTGATGACACCAGACTAAAGGAGTTGAGGCTTGGCACCGTGAAGACAGTCTATGAGAGGCTATTGGTAAAGCCTGGTTACAGCATTGTTTTGGGAATGCCAGTACCATGCAGTGACCACCAAGGACAGCAGCAGCAATGGAGTACAGGCATCTAGAGCCCAGAAAATAAAGATGTGTGCTACAAAGGGCAGAGCTGGAAAAGTGACCAAAGCCCTTAGAGGAGCCCAGAAGATCGTGAGTTGGATCCCAGACATTGGTTTTGCTTTTGATTGTGACTGTGCCCTGATATTTTTCCCTCTTAAAAGAAAAATGTATTTTAGTGGAGCCCACAGTTAAGAGACCTTGAATTTTAAAAAATATTGTACATTTTAAATTGATTGGACTTTTAATATATAAAGACTGTGGGACTTTAGATATTGGGGATGAATAAGAACATAAGGGTTGAGGCTTAATAGTGATGTGTTTGTGTGTCAAATTGACAAGGGGCCAATTGTACTGGCTAGTTTTGTGTGTCAACTTGACACAGGCTGCAGTTATCACAGAGAAGGGAGCTTCAGTTGGGGAAGTGCCTCCATGAGATCCAGCTGTGGGGCATTTTCTCAATTAGTGACCAAGGCGGTAGGGCCCCTTGTGGGTGGTGCCATCTCTGGGCTTGAAAGTCTTGAGTTCTATAAGAGAGCAGGCTGGGCAAGCCAGGAAAAGCAAGCCAGTAAGGAACATCCCTCCATGGCTTCTGTATCAGCTCCTGCTTCCTGACCTGCTTGAGTTCCAGTCCTGACTTCCTCTGGTGATCAACATCCATGTGGAAGTAAGCTGAATAAACCCTTTCCTCCCCAACTTGCTTCTTGGTCATGATGTTTGTGCAGGAATAGAAACCCTGACTAAGACAATCTGTTTTTCTTTTCAGGACATTAATTGGCTCTCCTCTCCAGCCCTTCACCATGAATTATCTCCTTACATCATACTGGGACAGAGACAGATTTGAGCATTGTTTGCTGGGGCCACTCTAACTAGGCTTTTGCCCTCAGCATCTCGTTCCACTGTCTCTCTGTGTCTTCCTGTGGTTGCCTCTCTGGGTCTGTGTCCCAATAGCAGCTTCTGATAAGGATAGAGTCCTGATGAATTAAAACACACCCTAAATTCCTCATGTTAACTTAATCTCCTATTTATAAGTCCCGTTCCCAGATGAAGTTACATTGTGATGTCCTTGGGGACAGGAGGACAGCTTATCTGGGAGCTTCACCCTCTTTTCCTGGGAGTATCAGGCTCTGCTTGAGTGTGCCAGTGAACTTGACTTTTTCCAGACAGGATTGCTAACTGAGTAGTTTCTTCATGAGTCTCTTCTTACGAACTATGGAAAACTCCTAGGTCACGTGGTTATACAGGAGAGAGGTGGGAGTGATTTGAAAAGGACAGTGTGCTAGAAGAAGCCACTAAATTATGAGATTATATTTTGAATTACAAAACTCCAGTGGAGAGATTATGGCAGGGGCTGGGCTGTGACTCAGTTGGAAGAGTGCTTATAGTACCACATAAACTGGGCGCAGACACCTGTGACCCCAGCTCTCAGGAAGTAGAGTCAGGAAGACCAGAAAGTCAAGGTCACTCTGAGCTACATAGAGAATTTGAGGCAGCCTGACTACCTGACACCTGGGTTTTGGTTTTGTTTGTTTATTGATTTGGGGTTTTTGTTTTTGATGGGACAAGAAGAGCATCCCTGTAGCAGAAGTCTCTTCCTTCCAGTCCTGGATGAGGCAGCTGCCTGAGCGCAGAGCACCCTAGAGCACACACCTCACCACAGAACCTCACCACATTCTCCCCTCCCTCCCTTCCCCTCCTCTTCCTTTCCTCCCTTCCTCTTGTGCTCTCCTCTGTTCCCCTCTCTCCTCCCCCCCCCCCCCAGCTCTCTCACCCTCTCTTTAGGGTGTTTCTGCACTTCCCTGCTGCCAGGGCTTGACAGCTGCCCCTGAAACCCAGGGCCCCTTGAATGCTTCCACTCTTGGTTCAAATAAGCAGCTTGTGAAGCTCACATCTGGAAATGATCCCTAGTCTTGGTCCAGGCTTGGTCCAGGCTGGAGAGATGTGTATTCAGGAATAGCCACACTCTGCTTAGTGATCCAAACACTAGGACCAGGCCAGGCCTCGGATGCTGGCAGTGGGTTTGGAAGCTGTTGAGTAGAAGCCTAACGGATTGTCATTGAGAAATACAGGAAACACTGGCCACCAGCACCGCACCGAGCTCCCATCCCACCATCTTCTAAGTTTGCCTCAACAGGGTCACGGCTCCAGCCTTGCAGCAGACACCCAGCATGCAGCACTCTTATTACACGGGAGTTCACTGAGGACCTCACCTGGGCTTGGCCCATGAACAAGGAAATAACTTCCCTGCTTGGCAGAGTGTCTCCCAATTTTTCGATTTGTAGCTAAGAGTTATGACATGGTCATGAAGGTAAGATGTTTTCCTTCAAAAGTACCCACTTGGGGCTTTTTTCTGTTACTTTTTTTTTTATTTAATTGGATATTTTGTTTATTTTCATTTATGCTATCCTCTTTCCCGGTTTCCACTCTGCAAACCTCCTATCTCATCCCCTCTTACCCTGCTTCTATGAGGATGCTCCCCCCACTCACCCAGTCCCATCTCACCGCCCTAGCCTTCCTCTACACTGGGGCATCAAGCCTTCACAGGACCAAGGGCCTCCCTTCCCATTGATGCAGATAAGGCCCCTTCAGCTCCTTCAGTCTTTCTCCTAACTCCTCCATTGGGTCCCTGGGCTCAGTCAATGGTTGGCTGCGAGCATCCCCATCTGTGTTGGTCAGGATCTGGCAGAGCCTCTCAGGAGACAGCTCTATCAGGCTCCTGTCAGCAAGTATTTCTTGGAATCATCAATAGTGTCTGGGTTTGGTGTCTGCACGTGGGATGGATCCTCAGGTGGGGCAGTCTCTGGATGGCCTTTCCTTCAGTCTCTGCTCCACTCTTTATCTCTGTATTTCTTTTAGACAGGAACAATTCTGGGTTAAAATTTTGGAGATGGTTGGGTGGACCCATTCCTCAACCGGGGGACCATACCTAACCTCTGGATGTGGTCTCACCAGGTTCTCCCTCCCCTTTGTTGGGTATTCAGCTAATGTCATTCCCATGGGTTCCTGGGAGGCTTTTGCTTTCCTGGCATCTGGGACTTTCTAGTTGCTACCCCCAGTTCCCCACCCCCTATTGCTAAACACATCTATTCAGTTTCCTGACCCTCTGTATATCTCCTCTATCTCCTCTCATACCTGATTCTTCCCTTCTTTTTCCCCTCCCCCTCTTCTCTTCCTCTCAAGTCCCTCCCACCCTCTACTTCCCTTGATTATTTTGTTCCCCCTTCTAAATAGGACAGAAGCATCCACATTTTGATCTTCCTTTCTCTTGAGCTTCATGTGGTCTTTGAGTTGTATCATGGGTATTCCACACTCTTTGCCTAAATCCACTTATCAGTGAGTACATACCATGTGTGTTCTTTTGTGACTGAGTTACCTTTCTCAGGATGATATTTTCTAGATCCATCCACTTTCCTGCGAATTTCATGAAGTCATTTTTTTTTCATAGCTGAGTAGTACTCCATTGCAGTTTTCCTCCACAAAGGTACTATCAAGGGCTGGCTCAGTGTAGCAGCACCCATGCAGAAAGGAAATGTCCTGTTCACAGTCCCTCAAGGTGGACAAGCTGCCACAGTGGTTTATGCATAAGCTAGCAGAGGCGTTTCCCAGAAACGCTGAGGAAAAATCTTAAGGCCTTACATCAGGCAGGTAGGCCCCTGCTCACAGTTTTGGGATAGAGCAAGTCTCTTGAGCCAGGTTCCTCAGTGAAGGACATATTGTCTATTCTCCCAACCCTGAAAAACATGAAAAATTTCTTTAGTAGATAATTATAAAGTACAAAAAAAAAAAAAGAGAGAAAATCATTTCTCAAGCCGATAACAGAGACAATCACCGTCAACACTCTCTCTTTAGACTTCTTTAACAGACAGAAGATTTCTGTCTAACCTGGTTTCTAATTTATATATCGGTCCCTAACTGCTGAGGCCTCAGGCCTTATGGCAATGCCTGAATCACGGGGTAAAGCGTCATCCCTGGAATCAGGTCTCCTGGAAGATGCCGAAGGAAACAGCCTGGTCCTGTCTTCCATATGCCACCCAGCAAGATGTCCACAGACCTGAAGCCAGGCCTTCAGACCAAATTTGTCAGTGCTTCCATATGGAACTCTGTGATGTTTTAGTATAGAAACCAGAAGGACTGAGGCAGTTGCTGAATATTTTCTCAAGTGTACACATGAACACCTCTTTAAAAACAAAAAGAACAGTGTCCTTCTCCACCCACCTTACCCCATAGCAAGTGCTTTACTGAGCATAACTGTTTGAGTGTGTAAAGACCTCAGAGGTCTGCACTGCGCCACGACTGTCCCATAGAGGGATTCGATCCATAGATACTTCTTTTTGGCAGAGCTGGGCATCCAACACAAAGCCTTGCAAGGTCCTGGGGAGTCTCCCACTGAGCTACATCCCAGTGTTGAAGAGACTTGTATAGCACTTTTAGTTGTCATAATTAGGGGATGGGAGTGTGAGAGAGTGTATGGCAGGCATGAACCTATGAGAGTGCTGTGTATGTGGAGGCCACTGCAGCCTCCCTTAAATCCCATTTCTTTTCAACAACACTTAATACAACCTCTGTAGCAATATAACAGTTAGGTACTCTGAAGAGCCCTTCTGATTGGAATAAATAATAATAATAATAATAATAATAATAATAATAATAATAATAATAATAACAACAACAATAACAATAACAATAACAACATCAATAATAATAATAATAATAATAATAATAATAATAATATGCTGTAATTTTTAGCTACTAGAGTGAGAGAGACAGTTTTCCCTAGAGTATAGTCCCTGGTGAGCAGGACCATGCATGCAGGAGTGTTTGAGCCATAGAATGTAGTACTGAAGGGTAGAGAGTGAGGTAGGGGAGGGGTGGTGAGTGATCAAAGCACACTGAACAAAACTCTCAGTGAACTAACAAAAGTTAAAATAAAAATTTCAGCCGAAGAGATGGTTCACAAATTAAGGCTTTACAGTTGTCTTAGTCAGGGTTTTCTAGAGTCACAGAACTTATGGTAGTCTCTATGTAGTAAAGGAATTTATTGATGACTTACAGTCTGTAGTCCAACTCCCAACAATCAACTCCCAACAACGGTCAGCAGCAGCTGTGAATGGAAGTCCAAGGATCCAGCAGTTGCTCAGTCCCATAAGGCAAGCAGGCGAAGCAGAGAGAGCCTTCCTTCTTCTAATGTCCTTATATGGATCTCCAGCAAAAAGTGTGGCCCAGGTTAAAGGTGTGTGCCACCACACCTTTAACCCCAGATGACCTTGCTTGAATTCGTAGATCTTCCAGTCTTAATCTTCTAGGGTTCATAGCCACTATGCTACCACACCTTTAATCCCAGATGATCTTGAACTCATAGAGCTTTCTATCTTAATCCTCTGGGATTCATAGTCACTATTCCTCAAGGTCTCCATGCCAAGATTGAGGTTGGAAACTTGTATCTCTCAGCCTCCAGATTAGGGCCACAGGTGAGCCTTCTAATTCTGGATTGTAGTTCATTTCAGATATAGTCAAGTTGATAACCAGGAATAGCCACTACAACAGTTCTTACAAAAGATCAGAGTTCAGTTCTCAGCACCCACATGGTGGTTCATGACCATCTGTAATTCTAGTTCCAAGGGATATGATACCCATTTCTGACCTCAATGGGTATCAGGCCACACCCATGGTACACAGACATATATGCAAACAAGAGACCCATACACATAATATAACAAGTAAATAGAAAATACTTTAAAGATTATTAATTTGGTTTTACTATGAAACATTATATTAATAGATTTTCTATGTATTATTGTGTTTGCGGTTCTTGGTTGTCAACTTGACTACATCTAGAATTAATAAAAGCTCATATAGCAGGGTCCTTGTGAGGGTCCTTAATTAAACAGTTTGAAATGGGAAGTCCTGCTTTTGGTCTGAGGTGGGAAAAGCCATCTTTAATTTGAGCCCCACCTCCTGAGGCTGAAATGAAGGACATGGAAGAAGGGAGCTTACCCTCTGCCTACTTGCTTTTACTGGCAAGTCAATTCTTTCACTGACACTAGAGCCCACTTCTTTGAGATTCCTGTAAATACTAAAGACCAGATGATACATTTAGTCTTGTGAACTGAACACCTATTGGATTCTTGACTCCTTCCATTGGTAAGTAGCCATCACTGCATAGTCTGTAACTCACTCGAATCAATCCCCTGTCTATATAAGGAGATGTATTCTATACACTCTGTTCCTCTAGCGAACCCCTGACCAACACAAGCATCTTCACTCCTGAAGTGCAATTCATCTGCTTATAACATATTGTTCTTATAAAGTATGACTATATTTTGTTTTCTAATAACAATGTAAATCATATTTTAAAATAATTACTGTAAGTGTAGAAATCACCAAACCCAACAGTAAATGAAAGCAAAAACTGTGGGACTAGCAAATTTCAAGCCCAGCTTTGTGCTCAAAGTACAAATGTGAACCTCAACTCTTGACAGATACACTGGGTGTGAGGGGTCTGAGTTAAGCCTACATCCTTAAGCCAGGGAAACAATGAACTATGTTTATAGCTGGGACCTGACTGCGTAAGAATGGGAAATAAGCATACTGCCCAGAAATTCACAGTAAAGTCTGTCTTCTCATAGTCCTGCTGCCACGTGAAGAAAGGAAAAAAAATCTCTAAAATTCTGTAACCAGAACACAAATCCCACAAGATTTTTTTTTACATTGTACTCTATGATGTAATATACCACAAATGAGAAATACTTAAGGAAATGGCCACAGAAGAGAATGGATGTGGCCTGATAATATTGTACACATTCAAGTATTGAAATACCACACCGTGCTCAGGAAACAACTATAATTACAGATGTCATTTTAGAACTGAAGATTTTGAATGATGGTAAAGTCAACCAACAGAAGGTCAACCTCCTTGGAAACATAAACTTACAAGGAAGACTTGTTTTTATCAAGATTTATTTTATTTATATGAATACGCTGTAGCTGTTTCCAGACACACATCAGATCCATTTATAGATGGCTATGAGCCACCATGTGCTTCCTGCGAATTGAACACAGGACCTTTGGAAGAGCAGTCACTGCTCTTATCCATTGAGCCATCTTTCCAGCCCAAGGAAGATGTTTTTAAAATGACCTTTTACTCTTTATAGGTTTAAAATCCCCAATCCAGTCGGGCAGTGGTGGCGCACGCCTTTAATCCAAGCACTTGGGAGGCAGAGGCAGGTGGATTTCTTTTTTCTTTTTTCTTTTCTTTTTTTTTTTTTTTAACTTTTATTGCATTATGATGAGAAAAGTTACATGATTTCAATTTATCTGAATTTGTTAATATTTAAAAACATACTTTAAGTAAATAGAATTAAATCACATTCTTGTTTCCCTTTTGTACCTCAACTCCTCCCAGAGACCCCCTCTTCAAGACCTATAATATCTTTTTTTGTCATATTCCTAAAAATTTATAAAATACTATAACAATAAAAATGAGTATTATAAAAGTTGTTTGATATAAAACAATCAATTTAACATTGTTATGTAGATGCTTGTCTACAGCAATACTGCAAATACATACGTTTTTCTCAGTATAAATTTCAAATAACTCCAAACATATTAACTGTAAATTTTAAAATAATACATCACTACTAGTATTTTCTTAAATGAACATAAACATGTAAAGTCTTTTTGTTTGTTTGTTTTATATTTAGTAGAGTTTAAAATCTTGGCTCTTTCTGTGGTACAAGCCCAAAATAAGAACAATTTTTAGACATTGGATTTCATTGTAATAAGGCTGTACTTCAATGACCCTCAAATCACCGAAGGATTTTACCTCCATCGTAGCTAAGCTGAGAGTTGACAGTTCTGCTGCTCCAAGGAATGAATTGTAGGCACGATTTTTGGATACAGACTTCCTGCTATGGTCAAAATTATTTGACTTGAGTGAGTGACTTTATTTTCAGGCCACAGAGAATAGGTTACATTCATTTAAGAAATGGTGTGTGTATTAAGATGATCTATCCATAAAGTCATTCACCAACTGTTTCAATGAACAATGGTTCTGCTTGGAGAGTGGCCCAGACATTAGGTGTGGGTAAGAATCTTGTTCATTGGCTGTGATAATTTGGAAAAGCATTCATCTCAGGGAA
The DNA here is from genome assembly GCA_019843815.1 of Montemys delectorum. NCBI lineage: Eukaryota > Metazoa > Chordata > Mammalia > Rodentia > Muridae > Montemys > Montemys delectorum. Next base: position 15,325 of record JADRCD010201199.1, read on the forward strand.
AGAGTAACTTGTAAAGTCCTCTTCTTCAAACTTGTTACAAGAGCTACAAACATCAAGCAAAGCATTCAGTCTCACTCTTTGTTGTTCTCTTTCCTACAAGCCGCCTCCCAAGTTAATTGTCTATGTCTCCCTTGGGTATGTAAATATTTTTGAAATATATAAGCTGTTCTGAAAACCATAGTATAGTGTAAAAACATGAAATAAACAATACTACTAATAGAAAGGCTGAGATAGGAGAAGCAAGATTTCAAGACCCTTCTGTTGTACACAGCAAAACACTGCCACAAACAAGCTGAAAGTATATATAGATTGTACAATATTGGATCTATTTCTCCAATTACCAAATTAGAGAGACCATTGGATGACAATCAATAAATTTCTAATTCCTCATATTTTTGGATTTCAATTGCTTAGGATATGTTAGTAATATTAATTTTCATATTAATATATTAAGAAAGGGTAATTGTCACTTCCTGCTGTTTTTGTTGTAAGAGGTGGAATTAGGTTTGTGTGGATTTGTTGAAAGATTACTTTCTTGCTTCTTCTAGGGTGTAGGTTTGCTCCTAATGTTGATGTTTTCCATCTATTATCCTTTGTAGGGCTGGATTTGTGGAAAGATATTGTATAAATTTTGTTTTGTCATAGAATATCTTGTTTTCTCCATCTATGGTAATTGAGAGTTTTGCTGGGTATAGTAGCCTGGGCTGGCATTTGTGTTCTTGTAGGGTCTGCATGACATCGAGGCAGGTGGATTTCTGAGTTTGAGGCCAGCCTGGTCTATAAAGTGAGCTCCAGGACAGCCAGGGCTATACAGAGAAACCCTGTCTTAAAAAATAAAAAAACAAAAACAAAAACAAAAACAAAAATAAAATCCCCAAATCCAGACATCAGAATCTAAAATGCTTCAAAATATAAACTTGTCTTATTATTAACATGATGCCACACATAGGAAATTCCATATCAAACATCATGTATAATTGTGGTCAAAGTCCAAATACTGACATACCAAAAATATCATGTAAGATTAGCCTCAGGAAATATGAAAAACGTGAACATGGAACACACAGATTTCATATTTAAGTTTAGTTTCCATGTGTGTGCATATATTCTGACATGTGAACTGCAAACATTTATGGTCAGAAGTGTTTCAGAGAAGGGATGTTCACCTTGTACAGCCTAGAAAACAATGACACCCAGTTTGCCAACAAAGCTCTTCCTAGGCCGAGTCCACTTTGAAATTCAGTTGGTTAATCACAAATGCCAATAAACCTTCATGAAATCATCTGTTCTTCCCAACTCCTCTACCTTTTCCTTTTGAATTCACTATAACCACATAACACATACACATACACACACATACACACACACACATGCATACACACACATGTACACACACACACACACACACACACACACACACACACATTCATGCTAAGGCCAGAGCATCCTTTATGGTGCCTAGTCCAGGAGTTAGTCCTGCTGTGGAGATAGCTAATGACTGCAGTTTTTTTTAACCATGTCATTAATATCCAATTTCTAGTTATAATTACAAGTTTTCTAGTTATAATTTATATTTACATATATTTATATATTTTATAAATTTATAAATTTTTAAGATTTGTATACTTTTAAATAAAAGTTTTAGTTTAGCATACAAACTAAAAAATTGTATTAAATTAGTTTAGTTGATGAAAAGGCCTTTGATAAAAATACAGCACATTTTGATAATAAAAATGCTGAAGAGACTAGAGAGAATATGGACATAGAGCAACATAAAAAAACTGACCTGAGACAAACTTACAGAAAATATTAAGTTGAATGGAGAGACACTTAAAGTAATTACATTAAAATCAGAAACCAGACAAAGTTGCCACTCTCTATACCTATTCAATATAGTTCTGTACATCTTAGTTAACAACAAAGCAACAGAAAGAGATCAAGGGAAGAGAAACAGGAAGTAAAGAAGTAAAAGTATCATTTATAGATGATATGATTTTATATGTATGTAACCATAAAAAATTTCATTGGAAATCTCCTACAACTGATAATCACTGTCACCAAGGTAGCTGGAACCAAAATTAATAAACACAAAATAATCAGTAGCTTTCATATATTCAAGATGCTAATGGTTGAGAATTAAGTCAGGGAAACAATAGACTTCATGATATATCTTGGGGGTACCTCTAATCAAGCAAGTGAAAGACTTGTATAATAAAAAATTGAGATATTGAGGAAAGAAATTAAAAAGGTATCAGAAAGTGGAAAAATCTGCCATGCTCATGGATCAGTGGGTTTAATACGTTAAAAATGGTCATCCTACCATAAGAAATCTGCAGATTCAATGCAGTCTTCATGAATATTTTTCACAGAGCTTGAAAGGATAATTTTCAGTTTCACTATGGAAACACAACAAAACCTAATGTAGCTAAAATAATACTGAAAAATACAGGAATGTCTGGAGGTATTACCATCCCCAACCTTAAAGCATACTAAAAAACTATAGTAACAAACCAGTATGGTACTGGTATAAAAATAGACACACTCATCAGTGGAATCAGATTGAAGACATATTCACATACCTATAGACAACTTACACTTTATAAAGAAACCATAAATACACACTGGACAAAAGACAGCATCTTCAAAAATGGTGCTGGTCATAATGTATATTTTCCTGTACAGAAATCCAAATAGATCCATACTTATCACCCTGCACAAAACCAAGGTCAAAAATGGATAAAAAAAAAAAACCCTCAATTTAAAACCAGATATACTGCCTTCATTTTCATTAAGTTCTAAAAAGTCTTTAATTTCTTTATTTCTTTCTTGACCGAGATATCATTGAGTAGGACCTTATTCAGTTTCCATGTGTATGTGGGCTTTCTGTTGTTTTTGTTGGTATTGAAGACAAGCCTTAGTCCGTGGTGATCTGATAGGATGCATGGGATTAATTCAATCTCCTTGTATCTGTTGAGGTCTGTTTTGTGACTGATTATGTGGTTGATTTTGGAGAAGGTACCATGACGTGCTGAGAAGAAGGCATATTTTTTTTGTTTTAGGATGAAATGTCCTATAGATATTTGTTAAATCCCTTTAGTTCATAACTTCTGTTAGTTCCACTGTGTCTCAGTTTAGTTTCTGTTTCCATTGATGAGAGTGGGCTGTTGAAGTCGCCCACTATTATTGTGTAAGGTGCAATGTGTGCTTTGAGCTTTAGTCAAGTTTCTTTTATGAACGTGGGTACCCTTGCAATTGGAGCATAGATGTTCAGAATTGAGAGTTCTTCTTGGTAGATTTTTCCTTTGATGAGTATGAAGTGTCCCTCCTTATCTTTTTTGATAACTTTTGGCTGAAAATCAATTTTATTAGATATTAGAATGGTTACTCCAGTTTGTCTCTTGGGACCATTTGTTTGGAAAATGGTTTTCCAGCCTTTTATTCTGAGGTAGTGTCTGTTTATGTCATTGAGGTGGGTTTCCTGTATGCAGCAAAATGCTGGGTCCTGTTTACATATCCAGTCTGTTAGTCTATGTCTTTTTATTGGGGAGTTGAGTCCAATGATATTAAGTGATATTAAGGAATAGTGATTGTTGCTTTCTCTTATTTTTGTTGTTAGAGTTGGGCTTATGTTTGTGTGGCTGTCTTCTGTTGGGTTTGTTGAAAGAAGATTACTTTCTTGCTTTTTCTAGGGTGTAGTTTTTCCTAGAAACCTTGTGTTGGAGTTTTCCATCTACTATCCTATGTAGGGCTGGATTTGTAGAAAGATATTGTGTAAATTTGTTTTTGTTATGGAATACCTTTGTTTCACCATCTATGGTAATTGCAAGTTTTGCTGGGTATAGTAGCCTGGGCTGGCATTTGTGTTCTCTTAGGGTCTGTATGACATCTGCCCAGGATCTTCTGGCTTTCATAGTCTCTGGTGAGAAGTCTAGTGTAATTCTGATAGGCCTGCCTTTATATGTTACTTGACCTTTTTCCCTCACTGCTTTTAATACTCTTTCTTTGTTTTGTGCATTTGGTGTTTTGACTATTATGTGGCTGGAGGAATTTATTTTCTGACCAAATCTATGTGGAGTTCTGTAGGCTTCTTGTATGTTCATAGGCATCTCTTTTTTGAGGTTAGGGAAGTGATCTTCTATAATTTTGTTGAAGATATTTACTGGTCTTTAATTTGGGAGTCTTCACTCTCTTCTATACCTATTATCCTTAGGTTTGGTCTTCTCATTGTGTCCTGGATTTCCTGGATATTTTGGGTTAGGAGCTTTTTGCTTTTTGCATTTTCTGTGTTCCCTTTCCTTGTTTACAGGCATCAGATTCAAGTCACCAGGCTTTAAGGTAAGTGCATCTTTGTGCAGAGGCATCTTACCTGTGCCCCCAAAGACATTTCTCTCTCTCTCTCTCTCTCTCTCTCTCTCTCTCTCTCTCTCTCTCTTTTGGTTTTTGGTTTTTGAGACAGAGTTTCTCAGTGTAGCCCTGTGCCATCCTGGAACTCACTCTGTACACCAGGCTGGCCTCAGAACTCAGAAATCCACCTGCCTCTGCCTCCCAGGTGCTGGGATTAAAGGCGTGCACCACCACCACCCAATGGTATTTCTTAAACGTAAGAGCACAGAAGAGTAAAAGCAAAGTTGTTTAAAAGAAAAACTCACATACTGGGAGATACTAACCAGAGAAATCAAGTGCAGCATTTTCAACATCAGACAAAGTAAACTAAGGCAAAAAAGCATTACTAGAGCTAAAAATCCTAAGTTAATAATAAAACAAGCAATTTCCCCAAAATATATAGCACTTCTAAACTTGACAATATTTAGTATGTAAAATATCAAAAATACAGTTACAATAACAACTGCCTGACCAGATATGACCACTGATGAAATAGAGGTGTGAGTGTTATAGGAGCAAACAGCCACTTTCTGATTGAATTTAAAGCCGCCTCTGTATTCCTTGTAATGTTAGCTGGGTCAAAACTGGTAATTGGATACTGCAGAGGTTTGATCCTAAGAACCTAATATTACTATTCTATAAAAAAAAAGACATAGTATTGAATTGTCCCCTAAATTCTTATCCTTATACATGTAGACTAGTGCATCTCTCAACCTTTGTTAGAGAAGGTTCTTTTTAAAATAGCAATTTATACAAAGAGCTAATCAATGTGCAGAGAGAAGAAACTTAAAAACATTCACCTCTCATTAGGATGTATATATCCCACCAGGGTTTAGAGATCATCATGGAGTAGGATACAGAAAGAGTATAAGAGCCAGAAGCAGTAGACACCTGCAGCAACAGCATATTTTCTACACATAATAGGGTCACTGCAGATATTAATCGCCAGTGGCTGATATTACATACACAAGATTTGCATAAGAACAAGCTAGCCCAAATCCCAGCATGGATGGGGACAGTCATGAAATTGCACCCCTATCTGAGAAGCTGCTACAAATTGATGGATACTGGGAAAGTCATTTTTCTTTTCCCTTTCTTTCTTTCTCTCTCTCTTTCTCACTTTCTTTCTTCTGTTCTTTCTGTCTGTCTATCTATCTATCTATCTATCTATCTATCTATCTATCAATCTATATCTATCCATTTTACATCCCAATCACAGCCTCCCTCCTTCCTTTCTTTCCAGTCCCACATCCCCTTCCCCCATTCCTCCATTCAGATCTCTAAAGAATACTTCCATGGGTACCAACCACCCTGGTACATCAAGTCAGAGTAGGTCTAGGCACATTCTCTCCCGCTGAGGCCAGATAAGGCAGCCCAACTAGGGTAATGGGATCCAAAGGCAGACAACAAAGTCAGAGACAGCCTCTGCTCTGCTTGTTAGGGGATCACATGAAGACCAAACTGCATATCTGTTAGAAATGTGTTAGGGGGCCTAGGTCGAGCCCATGCATCCTCTTTGGTTGGTGGTTCAGTCTCTGGGAGCCAATATGGACCCAGGTTAGTTGACTCTGTAGGTTTTCTTGTGGTATCCCGGACCTCCTCTGACTTCTTCAATCCTACTCTTCACAAGACTCTCTGAGCTCTGCCTAATGTTTGACTGTGGGTCTCTACATCTGTTTCCATCAGCTGTTGGGCAATGCCTCTCAGAAAATAGTTAAGCTACTCTCCTGTCTACAAGCACAGAAGAGTATCATTAATAGTGTGAGGTGTTGGCTCTCTCTCATGGGATGGGCCTCAAGTTGGGGCAGTCATTGGTTGGCCATTCCATCAATCTCTGTTCCATCTTTATCCTTGTACATCTTGTAGGCAGGACAAATTTTGGGTCGAAGAGTTTGTGGGTAGGTTGGTGTCCCTTTTCCTCCATTGGGAGTCCCACCTGGCTACAGGAGGTGGCCATTTCAGGCTCCATATCCCATTTTGCTAGGATTCTCAGCTAGGGCTACCCCCATAGATTCCTGGGAGCCTCCCTCCTCCTGGGTCTCTGGCTAGTCCCAGAGACCCTCTCCACAGGTTTCTGTTTTCTCTCCCAGCATTCCTTCTGCTCTCCCAATATCTGATCCCTACCCCAGTTCCCCTCCCAACCATCTCTTCCACCCAATTCCCTCCCTCTATTTACCTCTGATGTTTATTTTATTTCCCCTTCTTAGTGAGATTCAATCATTCCACTTTGGGCCTGTGGTTGTAGCATGGTTATCCTGAATAGCCAATGTCCACTTATTAGTGAGTACATACCATGCGTCTGCATGTCTTTCTGGGTCTAAACTATCTCACTCAGGATGATATTTTTTAGTTCTTTTCATTTGCTTGCAAATTTCATTGTGTAAATATACCATGTTTTCTTTATCCATTCTTTAGTTGCAGGATATCTAGGTTGTTTCCAGTTTCTGGATATTACAAATAAAGCTTCTATGAACATAGTTGAGCAAATGTCCTCGTGATATGGTGGAGCATCTTTTAGGTAAAATCCCAGGAATGGTATAGCTAAGTTTTGAGGTAGAAGTATTCTCAGTTTCCCAAGAAACTGCCGAATTGATTTCCAAAGTGGTTGTACAAGTGTGCACTCTGCCAGTAATGGAAAAGTGTTCCCCTTGCTCCACATCACCAGCATGAGTTGTCACTTGAGTTTTTGATCTTAGCCATTCTGATGGGTGTAGGATGGAATCTTGGAGCCATTTTGATTTGCATTTTCCTGATGATTAAGGATGTTGAACATTTCTTTCTTTCTTTCTTTCTTTCTTTCTTTCTTTCTTTCTTTCTTTCTTTCTTTCTTTTTATGTGTATGAATACACTGTAGCTGTACAGCTGGCCATGAGCCATCCTGTGGCTGCTGGGAATTGAGCTCAGGATGGCCTCTCTCGCTCTGGCCCAATACACTGTAGCTGACTTCAGATGCACCAGAAGAGGGCGTCAGATCTCATTACGGGTGGTTGGGAGCCACCATGTGGTTGCTGGGATCCGAACTCAGGACCTTCAGAAGAGCAGTCGGTGCTCTTCCCTGCTGAGCCATCTCGCCAGCCCCTCTTTCTTTTTTTTAATTAGATATTTTCTTTATTTACATTTCATACGATTTCTCCTTTCCCCTAAAAAAAAAAAAGACCACCCCCCCCAAAAAAAATAACAGACGCCTGTTGCCTCCCCACTCCCGCTGCTTGCCACCCCACCCTCTCCCACTTTTTGGCCCTGGCATTCTCCTACACTGGGGCACAGAACCTTCACAGGGCCAAGGGCCTCTCCTCCCATTGATGATCGACTTTGCAATCCTCTACTATACACATGCCGCCAGAACAATCAGTCCCATCATGTATAGTCCTTGGTTGGTGGTTGAATCTCAGGGAGCTCTGGGGGTACTAGTTAGTTCATATTGTTGTTCATCCTAAGGGACTGCAAACCCTTAAGCTCCTTTGATCCTTTCTCTAACTCCTTCACTGGGGACCCTATACTCAGATCAATGGATGGCTGTGAGTTTCTACTTCTGTATTAGTCAGGTACTGTCAGAGCCTCTCAGGAGATAGCTATATCAGGCTGCCTTGTCCTTCCTTCAGTCTCTGCTCCATAGTTAGTCTCTGAAAATCCTTCCATGGGTATTTGATTCCCCTTTTAAGAAGGAATGAAGTGTCCACATTTTCATCTTCCTTCTTGAGTTTCTTGTGGTTTATGGGTTGTTCTTCCTGTATTCCAAACTTCTGGGCTAATAACCACTTATCAGAGAGTATATACAATGTGTGTTCTTTTGTGATTGGGTTACCTCACTCAGGATGATATTCTCCAGATCCATCCATTTCCTTAAGAATTTCATAAATTCATTGTTTTTAATAGCTGAGTAGTACTCCATTGTGTAGATGTACCACAGTTTCTGTATCCATTCCTCTGTTGAGGGACATCTGTGTTGTTTCCAGTTTCTACCTATTATAAATAAGGCTGCTATGAACATGGTGGAGCATATGTCCTTATTACATGTTGGAGCATCTTCTTGGTATATGCCCAGGAGTAGTATAGCTGGGTCCTCTAAATAGTATTATGTCCAATTTTTGGAGGAACCACCAAACTGATTTGCAGAGTGGTTGTACCAGCTTGCAATCCTACCAGCAATGAAGGAGTGTTCCTCTTTCTCTACAACCTCAACAGCATCTGCTGTTACCTGAGATTTTGTTATCTTAGCCAATAAGACTGGTGTAAGGTGGAATCTCAGGGTTGTTTTGATTTGCATTTCCCTGATGACTAAGGATGTTGAACATTTCTTTGGGTGCTTCTCAGCCACTCGATATTCATCAGTTGAGAATTCTTTGTTTAGCCCTGTACCCCATTTTTAATAGGGTTATTTGGTTCTCTGGAGTCTAACTTCTTGAGTTCTTTGTATACATTGGATGTTAGCCCTCTATCAGATATAGGATTGGTAAAGATCTTTTCCCAATTTGTTGGTTGGTGTTTTGTCCTATTGACAGTGTCTTTTGCCTTACAGAAGCTTTGCAGCTTTATGAGGTCCCATTTGTCAATTCTTGACCTTAAAGCATAAGCTATTAATGTTCTGTTCAGGAAATTTTCCTCTGTGCCTATGTGCTCGAGGCTCTTCTCCACTTTATTTTAATTTCAGTGTATCTGGTCTTATGTGTAGGTCCCTGATCCACTTGGACTTGAGGTTTGTACAAGGAGATAGGAATGGATCCATTTGCATTTTTCTACATGCTAACCACCAGTTGAGCCAGCACTATCTGTTGAAAATGCTATCTTTTTCCCACTGTATGGTTTTAGCTCCTTTGTCAAAGATCAAGTGATCATAGGTGTGTGGGTTCATTTCTGGGTCTTCAATTCTGTTCCACTGATCTACCTGCCTGTCACTGTACCAATACCATGCAGTTTTTAATCACAATTGCTCTGTAGTACAGCTTAAAGTCCGGGATGGTGATTCCACCAGAGGTTCCTTCATTGTTGAGAATAGTTTTGGCTATCCAGGTTTTTCGTTATTCCAGATGAATTTGCAAATTGCTCTTTTTAAGTCTGTGAAGAATTGAGTTGGAATTTTGATGGGAATTGCATTGATCTGTAGATTGCCTTCAGTAAGATGGCCATTTTTACTATATTAATCCTGCCAATCTACGAGCATGGGAGATATTTCCATTTTCCGAGATCTTCAGTTTCCTTCCTCAGAGACTTAAAGTTCTTGTCAAACAGATCTTTTACTTGCTTAGAGTTACACCAAGGTATTTTATATTATTTGTAACTATTGTGAAGGGTGTTGTTTCCCTAATTTCTTTCTCTACCTGTTTATCCTTTGTGTAGAGGAAGGCCTCTGATTTGCATGAGTTAACTTTGTATTCAGCTACTTTGCTGAAGTTGTTTATCATGTTTAGGAGCTCTTTGGTGGAATTTTTGGGGTCACTTAAGTATACTATCATATCATCAGCAAATAGTGATAATTTGACTTCTTCCTTTCCAATTCGTATCCCTTTGATCTCCTTTTGTTGTCTAATTTCTCTGGCTAGGACTTCAAGTACAATATTGAATAGGTAGGGAGAGATTGGACAGCTTTGTGTAGTTCCTGATTTTAGTGGAATTGCTTGAAGTTTCTCTCCATTTAGTTTGATGTTGGCTACTGGTTTGCTGTATATTGCTTTTTCTATGTTTAAGTATGGGCCTTGAATTCCTGATCTTTCCAAGACTTTTATCATGAAGGGATGTTGGATTTTGTCAAATGCTTTCTCAGTATCTAATGAGATGATCATATGGCTTTTTTCTTTGAGTTTGTTTATATAGTGGATAACATTGATGGATTTCTGTATATTGAACCATCCCTTAATCCCTGGGATGAAGCCTACTTCATCATGGTGGATAATCATTTTGATGTGTTCTTTGATTCGGTTTGCAAGAATTTTATTGAGTATTTTTGCATCGGTATTGATAAGGGAAATTGGTCTGAAGTTTTCTTTCTTTGTTAGGTCTTTGTGTGGTTTAGGTATAAGAGAAATTGTGGCTTCATAGAACGAATTGGGTAAAATACCTTCAGTTTCTATTTTGTGGAATAGTTTGAGGAGTGTTGGTATTAGGTCTTCTTTGAAGGTTTGATATAACTCTGCACTAAACCAATCTGGTCCAGGGCTTTTTTTGGATGGGAGACTATTAATCAATGTTTTATTTCATGAGCAGATATGGGACTGTTTAGATCGTTGATCTGATCTTGATTTAACTTTGGTACCTGGTATCTGTCTAGAAAATTGTCCATTTCATCCATGTTTTCCAGTTTTGTTGAGTATAGGCTTTTGTAGTAGGATATTATGATATTTCGGATTTCCTCAGTGTCTGTTGTTATGTCTCCTTTTTCATTTCTGATCTTGTTAATTAGTAAACTATCT
>JADRCD010201201.1:0-15495 GCA_019843815.1 Montemys delectorum
AGAAGAGTTGGAGGCCAAGAATCACCTCTTAGCTGCCAGTTCCCAACCTCCAGCCTCAGCCTGGCTTCTGCATCTGCCAGCCACATTCCTATACTGAATGACTATCTAATAACCTGTGTAGGTTACTAGGCTGGGCAGGGGGCCACTGCTGTGACTAATTCCCCCTAGTAGGGATAACCTGTATTCGACAGAGGCTGGACAGCCAAGATATCAGGAAGAGATGGCTTTCTCCGTTATCTCTAAACCTACCAACCTCTCCTAAAAGGGTTTCATTGTTGATGAAGTCAGCAAAGACCATAGTCGGGGTCCGCATGTCATTCTGGTAATAGATGCTGCTGCTGTGGGGCTCTGCCTCCTTCCTCTGAGTCACCACAAGCTGGTATCTGGCCAGGAATTGTAGAAAGGCAATGTTGGGGAAAAAAAAAAATCAAAGAGCTTTAGAAGCCTAGAATCCCTTGGATCAGATTGATACCATTCCCCATCCCTGAGATCTATTTGAATTTGAAGGCAGGTCCAGGGGGTGTGAGTGCTGAGGGGGACAGGTCTCCCCTCACCCCCATTCTCAGGGTCCTCCTCACCTCCCCCAGCTGAGAGCCCTCTCCATGTCACTCTCCAAAGGTACATGTATACCAGGAGGGCTGTGGATCTGGATTCGGTACCCTCGCTGGTGACCCCAGGCATTGGTCTGGTTGGTAGCCAGGTAAAGGTATCGAGGAAGAGGGCTCCCCCAGGGAAATGCAGCCAGGTCCTCCCTGCTCAGGACCCGCCTGGTCAGCTGTGGGCGCTGTAGCTGAAGCTCTGGGTTCCAGGGGGCTGCTACAGGTTTAAAGACCGCATCTTCGGCTACCACCCAGTTTTTCAAACCTGTCGGGTTAAGGAAAGGGAGAGTTCTACACCAGGTGAGGTTGCTGAGACAGGATCCCTGGGTGCCTAATAGCATTGGCCTGGCCAAAGGCATCAGGGAACACCCTGTGCTGGGAGGCATGAATCTGGGCAAGTGCTAGCCTGGCTCTTTCAGACCTACCATATTTCAACAGGATAACCATCAGTCATGTGTGGCTATTTATATTAAAAATGTGGTTCTCCAATCATAGTAGCTATATTTAAAGAGCTCAGTATTGCTAGGCATAATCGTACATACCTGCAATCCAGCACTTGGGAGGCAGGCGCAGGAGATGACTGCAAAGTCAAGGCCAAACTGATCTACATAGAGAGACCTCCAAGGTAATCAGAGCTAAACAAGGAGACTCTGTCTTAAAATAAATAAATAGACAGGCAAATAAATAAAAGGGAGTCCAAAGACTGTTTACTATACAGTGAAACCCAGCCTCAAATAAATAAACGAATAAACAAATAAGCAAACAAACAAACTGCTTGGAAGCCTCATACAGCTAGATATAAAATGTTCCAGCAATCAATCAAGCAAGCAAGCAAGCAAGCAAACTGCTTGGCAGACACATATGGCTAAATACAAAATGTTTCTGCTCTTGCAGAAGGTTCTATCAACATCAGCCTACCCAGTAGGCCTTACAACAGTTTTCTTCTGATTCCCACTTTCTAAATCTCTACAGCAAATATAACTAATGTTGTTTTATGGCTCTGCTCAATACACGGAAAAGCACACATGCTAACTAGAACACTACCGACTAGGAGACTTGGCTTGAAAACTCAAGTCCTTTCCCAGCCCCTGTAGACTCCTCCCAGCTCTAGGACTCCAGCACTCAGCACAGGGGACACTAGTGACCATCTCTTTCAAAGGTATGATTCATAGCTTTCCATCACCCAGGAGCTTCTTAAATCCCACTGCACCCAAACCCTGCACCACCCCAACACAGTACTTCATCACGTTCTTGAGGGTCAGGACATTAGGTTCCCTTAAATGTAACCCTGATGCACACACTACTATAAACCTAGTAATTGATAGCTGGCTCTTTAAATGTCCAGAGCTGTTGAAGATAATTTTCCAATTGGAGATTCACAGTACACAGGTTAGACTAGAATCTATTGCCACTATGTTTGTCTTACTTTTCCTAACCCTCTCTACCCCCACAAAACAAAAAAACAAAAACAAACAAAAAACCCAAGCACAAGTAGTGTGCAGTGTGCTCATACCAGAACTTCATACTAAAGACAGAATTTCACAAGACACAGACATCACACTTGGACAGCCACTTCCGGTCCCATCTCCCCCGCCTTCCTTAGTTTCCCCAAGGGTAAAACGGAGGTCTGCTGAATTTTGCTTCTTTCTGGGCCCATGTCTGTGCTTTTATGAGCTTGTTTTCTGTCCTCCATACTTGCAGCCAGCCTATCGCAGGCTTGCCATAATAGTAGACAGTTCATAGTGATGAAAGAGTAGGGTAGCCTTCTCCACACAGCTTAAGCAGCACTAACTGCAGAGATACCCCAGCCCCGACACCTTCCCTCCCCACCTACAACACACATCCCCACCCTACTGAAAGCTCTTCAGCCAGACTTCTGGTTACTTCTGTTCAGTTCCCTGCCCCTCCACCTACCCTAAGCTCAAGTAACAAGTGCCCTGCCTCTAGCTCCATTCAGTTCCCTCAGGGTCCATCCACTTCCCCAGAGGGTCCCTCAAGGCTAAGGCAGCCAGGCACAGCCATTATACTTAAACTAGCTTTACAATTGCAAATCTGGGGGGAGGGGGTCAGAGGGTCGGAACTGGCTGCACTCAGACAGTCCTTTCTCCCTTCCCATACCCAGAGGGGTTAGACTGGCCTCTAGACCTTATAGAGATCACTCCTTGACCTGGGTACTTCCTGCCCTGCGCCCCACTCCCAACTTTCAAGCCTCAACCTAAGAACTCACCTGCCACGTCAAGATCCAGTTTGAAGTGGAAAGCATGTGTGTGCACCGCTCCCAGCACTCTTTCTCCGACACGGTTGCCAAAGAGGAGACTTTCAGCTCCTCCACTCAGGAAAGCTGTGTTGATATAGCCTGTGGCATGGACACGAGCTTCAAGTGCCCCATTTGGGTGCAGCATAAAGTCCCAGATGTAGTCATAGTTGCCTACTGATGACACCGACCTGACCACAAGGCTTGAGCTGGCCAAACCACCATAGAAATGACCCCCGATGCCATTGTGATGCCTTCGAAGGGGTAGCCCCTGGGCCTCCTCAAATACACACACAGCCCCTGGGAGCAGCCGGACTGACCCTGTGCCCACCAGTACATGGATGTCCACCATTGTGGCTTGATAGGGGCAATCCACACCCCGAACCAAGGCTCGGCTGTTTTGACCAAGCCCATAGCTGCTGTCCAAGTACCGGGTCGTCATTGTTTTGGGGGAATCAGCACCATAAACTGTCAGACACTCCTGGACACTGACTTCATAAGCCACACGCTCACCCTTGAACCGAATATCAAAAACTCTTAAGCCACTGAACACCCCGTGACCAAAGGTAAATGTCCAGAGGGGAGATATCACTGAGTTTCCCTGTATGTTATACTGGGGACCCTGGAGTGAGAACTGAAGAGGGAGAAGAGGAGGGTCTGGAGTGACTCTAGGCCTCAGAGAGGAAGCCCCACTTGGTGTGGGTAGAGGGACCTGAATCACTTCTAGGCGGCCAGCTTTAAACTCCCATTCCAACTGGGCCAAGTCTGCATAATAACGCCCAAGGTAGAAGACCTGGTGGACTACCCAGTGGGCAGGGTCCAGGGCCCCATGGTCCAACAGTAGCTCCAGCCCCACAGGGTGAAGGAATACTCCAAGACCCGAGATGTTATGGTAGAGGGCTATCCAGGTAGCCCGGTCGCCTGCATGGAAGCCACTAGCAGTAGAATGCAGAGGTGCCAAGGTGGAGCCATTGTAGTTCAAGACAGAAGCCAGAAAGGTGGGTGCCTTTGGTAGCTCCACTTCTTTCAAATGCCTCCATATCTGAACAAACTCAGCTTTCTGCATGGGGCGCCGGTAGTAGGGCAGGGGGCCACCATGACGCTCCACAGTCACATCCCGCATGTAGGAGGGGTGAGGCAGGGGCCCCACCACCAGCTCACTCACATTGGGCTTGGGCTGTCCACCAAAGAAGATGATGGCCAGTGCCTCCCGCACAGGTGGGGGCCCCCCTCTGTCCAGGTGGGCCAGGGCTGCAGCCTTGGCAGGCAGCTGCAACTCTACTGAGAAGACACAGTTGTCCGAGGGTCGAGCCTGGGCTGCATCCACCAGCCCTGGCCCCAGGTGCTTGCTCAGAAAGCTCATCACAGCTGTCAGCTCCTCCGGGCTCAGGTCTGCAAACAACTGGCTCTGGCCAGGGGCTATCCAGGGATGAATTCTGGGAGGTGTGGAAGGGCATGGAGGTGACTGGCCGGAACTGCCTTGCCTGGTCAGCAAGACATAGGCCAGAGCAAAGGCAGTAACGAAAGACAGCACCAGTAGTACCAGCAGCACCTTGAGATTCATGGCTGATGCTGAGCTGCACCAGTCCTAGCAGCTCTTTTCTGTTTCTGACATCAAGGCAGGCTTATATTCAGGGTGATGGAGAGGAATGGACTTAAACTCCACCCTGTGGGCTGGACAGGAAATTTCTGATCTTGCTTTATATAGTTCTGTTCCTATTTTCTGTCCTGTGTCTGGCTCAAGACATTACTTCCACCTACATAGCTTGCTCCTGTCCCTAAACTTTGACTGCCAATGGTCATTAACTACTAAGTTTCATCATTTAGACCAGACGAGAAGGCATGAGGTGGATAATGGTGCCAAACTACCTGAGAAGGCAGTGTTGATACACACTCCTTTCCTGTGCAACACACAAGTACTAACAAGGCAAAACAAACAACTCCTAGCAGAATTGCACTCCAACCCACAGTTCCCGAATCCACTGCCAACTTAGCAGGGAGCAGTCAGCTCTGCCTGGGACCTAATAAAGTGAGTGGCTGACTTGGGAGACACAGGTCTTCTATCCAGTCAGTGAAACGACTGGTTGAGTTTGAGCTTTGTGTTCAGGTCTATACAATGATCCAGTCCAAGTTGTGTAGCCTTAAAGGAACTACTTATCCTGAGTTTCTTCCCTATGAAGGCACATGGGGCGTGGTCATTTATATTGATAATACCAACACTCAGGAGTGCTGTGAGTTCAGGGCCAACTAAGCTACATAGTGAATTATATATAGATCAACCTAGGTGATACCCTCTCTGCTTTAAAAAGTAAAAAGCATGGCCAGGCAGTGGTACTACGTGCCTTTAATCCCAGCACTCAGGAGACAAGCAGATCTCTGTTGAGTTCAAGGCCAGCCTGGTCCCTAGGACAGCCAGAGCTACACAGAGAAAACTGTCTTGAAAAAACAAAACAAAATAAAATCGAATGAATATGTAAAAAGCATAAAAATACTCTATAGATTGCTTTTGATTAAAAACGTAGTCATGCACAGCAAGTGCTTAGTAACCCTGGGGGCGGGCAGAGAGGCAGGCAGAGCTGTTAGCTACTGGCTCTAAGCTCTGGACAGAACAGATACCTACCCCCCTGCTGGGACCTTAAACCTCTGTAGACAATGAGAGTCTCACTGTCAGGAGCTAAGTGAAGACATGTTATTTGAGAGGGATGTAAACTTCCTATGAGCACTTTGGGTCATTATAAACCAACACCAGGAGTTCCCTCAAAAAAATTGAAGCACTCCTTTAATCCCAGCACTTGGGAGGCAGAGGCAGGCAGATTTCTGAGTTTGAGGCCAGCCTGGTCTACAGAGTGAGTTCCAGGACAGCCAGGGCTACACAGAGAAACCCTGTCTCAAAAAACCAAAAACAAAACCAAAAACAAAAAAAAAGTTGAAGCAGTAGTAGAGAGGCAAGCCAGTCCAGAGGAAAAGGACTAGATGCCTTGCCCACATGCAACCACAGCAGCCTCTGCTGGCAGCTCAGGGTATCACCGGGAAGGACCTGGGATCTGGTGAAGACATCAGCTTTCACACACAGCAGGAGCCACACCTCCTTCTAGCTCCTCAGCTTAGTTTTTGCCACCATGAAGAGAAACAAAGCAGTTCATCTAACAAGTTCACACACAAGAGACCGCCCAGAGTGTCTGTGAAGATGGGTGTCTGAATGCTCATGTGTGACCACCATGTATGTGCCCCTTATGTCCCTCAGTCACCAGAGTATGGCACCACTGTCTGCAGTTTTAGAAAGAGGTCAAAGTACCTGTATTTTTAATAATTTCTTGACATGGTAAAAGAATTTTACATTACAATCCAAGGAAGGAGGGGCAAAGGAACAATCAAACAAAAAGGAAAACTGAGAAACACATGGTGGGAAGAGGGAAGGGGTTCAGCTGGCAGGGATCTGAGGGTGGGTAGGTGTACTGCCCAACGAAAATGCGATTGGTTTGTTACTGAGTACTATTCATGGGAAGAGAGCATCCCAACTCCTTTCCTATAGAATGCTGGGAAGTGAAAGTGATGCATCCCAGGTGGAAATATGATTGGAGATTGGAAGACGGAGAGGAATAAAAGTCAAACAGACACCGAGAGTTACTGGCAAGTTAACTGCAGAAACCAACTCTCACTTAAAAAGCTGGGGGCTGGTGGGGTTAATACAAACGCTTCAACAAGTGATATCTCTGGAAGATTCAAGAGAGGAGGCAACTCTTCTATGGGTTTGACCTTCGCAGCATATTTATACACACACGAACACACACACATGTGCACGTGTGTATGTGCACACACATATACACATGAAATTACTGCTTTCCCTGGAAGCACAATACTATAAATACGAGAAATATTTCCCAAAGGGAAAGCATAGCGAGGAGCAGCAGCCTCTGGACCTTATAGCTGACCGCTCCCTGGCCAGCGCACACGCTAGCCTAGGAGGAGGGCAAGTGAGGGTCAGAGGACCAGCTTTTGCATAACACCAAAAAGAACCTGAGTCACAGAGGGAAGGCCTTCATGAGCCCTCTGCTGCTCGGCTCTCGATTCTCCTTCAACTTACCCTGGCACCAACGGCTACATTATCAGGAGAGGGTAGGCCTGGGACTTTTGCCTGGGTGGATGACTAAGACAACTATCATCTGCTGAGGTGCTTGTATGTGAGGGGCTTGAGGGGGTGGTGGTGCAGGAAGGAAGGTACGATCTATAATGGAGCTGGAAGCATGTATATATGTCCCTATGTGTGTGTACATGTGTACACGTGTATGTGAAAACCCCAATTATAAAAACATCCAAAGAAGCTGCAGGGATGCAGGGGAAGGCCTAGGGTATCCCTGGCCATGGTCGGGCTCAGGGTGGGATGGATGCAGGTGGAAAGCCCTAAGGTATCACCAGGGCAGGCAGGGAGGACCCGAATCTCACAGAAACAAGAGACACTAGCCTTGTAATAAGAAGAGATGTTCCTTCCACCTCCACTCCCCGTTCCTAAAAGACACCTAATACTTTCCCTATAGTTCCTCCAGCTTTTAACCAACTAATCATCAAAAGGAAGAAAACACAAAACCTAAAACAGGGAAAGAGGAAGAGAAGGGAAAAAAACCAAAAACCCACAATTAGTCTTGTGCCAGTATGTTGCACAAACCTGGAGTTCTCCAGAAATTAGGACAGGCTGGGTGGGGGGTGTTGGGGAAGGAGATAGAAGAGTTCCTGAGGCCTGAAAAAAGAGGTAAACACGTCACAGAACTAGATGAGAGTTTCATTAGACTCTAACTAAAAACAGAGAGGTGTGATTACTATTTCCAGCCAGTTTCCCCATCACGATAGTCAGGTAACAAACCAAGGCAATGTCGGTCTTGAGCCAGACTCACAAAGTCCCCTGGCCCTGGCCCCGGCCTCAGTACAGTGTCTCTGCATTGCTGCTCCGGGGCCGTTTGATCTTCTCAATGTTTTTCAGGATCATGTCGTGGAGAGTGACCTACGACAGGAAGGATCAAGAGATCACTCATCTGTTCAACCTCTAACTCATCAAGAGATGGGATGCTCCAAGCTATTGCTCACTTTATCCTCATCACTGAACCCAGCTGTGGGGTAGGGCGCAACACCACTTCCTACACTCCTAAGCTGGCTCTAAGCACTGATCACACTGAAAAGTACAAGCAGTCCTTTAATATGCTTCCACGATGCTAAAAGACTGGGGTTTTGTTTTTTGTTTTTTTTTTTACTCAGTAATCAAACTCTATTTTAGAAAAAAACTGAAGTCCAGTCTGAGCTTAAACATGATCAAGATCACAGTTTCCAGACTGAAGAGCTGGCTCATCAGCCAGGAGCAAGAGTTCTTACTGCAGAAGAGCACGACTGAGTTCCTAGCACCTATGTCAGGCAACTCTCAACTATCACTAACTGCAGCTGCAGGGAATCTGACGCCCTCTTCTGGTGGCCACAGGTGCCTGTAGTCTCAAATGTGCACACATTGACACACACAGACATAACGAAAAACAAAAATAATCAAGCTGGTTATGGTGGCACACATCTTTTATCCCAGCACTTGAAAGAGAGAGTCATGGAACTGTAAGTCTGTCACCAACATAGTGAGCTACAGGCCGGCCAGAGATAGTGAGAACTTGTATAATAACAAACAAGATGAATCAAACAAATTACCCACTGCATGAGTACTTTGGTTACAAAGCCATCTCTCTGATTCCAAGGCCCATGTTTAAGCATCCATGGGCAGTATATCACCCCCACCTAGCTAGAAAAGACACACCCAACTAGACTCCCTCAGGGACTTCATGTTCTCTACTCCCAGCAGAAAAATAGCTATTTCTGGACCCTGGGCCAGCCTCCTACTGCTCTACCTCCCGAGTAGATGGCATTATAGGCAGACCCCACCATAGTCATTGGACTCATTTTCCTCTGATCCCAGTTATGTAGAAATTCTCACAGACCTATGAGGAGCAGGGCAACTCTGGGCAGGGGCTGACGTTACTCACATATTGATTCCTCAGCTCTGAGATGATGAGCCGGAGGCTGATGTACTCTTTCTCATCAATCTCTGTGACAGTGCGGCGATAGTCCTCCTGCGGGGAAGGAGGGAGGCTAGTCTTCTAAGGCCCAATGCCCACACACAGCTCATTCCTAGAATCTTCTCTACCTCACCACACCACCTCAGACCACAAACCCCTACTTACCACATGGGGATATTTAGCTATTTTAGAAACCAATTTGGCTCTTGTAATATAGTATCTGGAAGGAAAAGAAAGCAGCTGAAGGGGAGCCTGGACACGCCTCCTACTTCACCAGCCCAAGTTCCTGGGTCCAGCCCAAGCTGCCCTACCTAGAAATCTGGTCCAGATAAGATGCAGCTTCACTCTCGACAGTTCTTAGCTCTGCAACTGTTTCCTCCTGGGGAGATGAGCAGGTGAGTCAAGTTACTTCCCCATCACTCTACAGCAGCACCACAGACTGCAGTAAGGAGACAAAGCAGGGAAGGAGCACCGTGGGCACACTACCTGAATTGACACCCCGAAGTTGTTCCCATCTTCTATTCTGGGAATCAAGAGCTGAACCCACATTTTGACCTAGAGTGTGAGAAAACAAAGTATATGTAGAAGGACCCTGGTCTTTCCTACTCAAGCTCAGAACTACGTAATTCCTGCTGGTGGGGACTGAGGCCAAGACAAAGGAGTCAAGGGCCCTAACCTGCCAGTCCTCACATCATTCCATAGTTCTAGTGCCACTCTTTGAGCCAGGAACCCCTGCCTCACCGTGTTACATTTCTCGATCAGCAGCCGAATCTCGGGTTTTACTTTCTCAATAATGTCCACAAGCTGCTGGTTGCTTTTCAACATCCCATTGGGCATCACAAACACCTTGGTTCCTGGAAGATATGTCAAGGTCACATGTTCAGGGCAATGGAAGTTTGAGAGTCCTCCATCTTTTTCCTCTTCCCTAGACCTAGATGTAATGATCTCTTATCTATCACAATTCTAAGTGATTCCACCACCCCCTGATGTATCAGGTAGCAACTACTACAGGGGAACTGCGGCACAGATTATGGGCCTCTGTGACAAGTGTGAGGCATGGCTTCTGCCTCTAGGCACCCTCCCTGGCATCCACACAACCAGACCCTCTGAGCATTCCAGAAGACTAAAAAAATGATTGAGCCAGGAGGATTTGCCAAGTGTTGACGTGGGGAATTAAATCAGACCTCACTTCCTGAGCTGGTGAAAACCAGATCCATCTTACCTCTTAGGACTGCTAGTCAGCAGGTGAAGTGAACTGATTAGATGGCAGCTCTTACCTTGGAAGGCCTCTTCACATTCATCCAACCTGCGCTTCTTGTAAGTGGGCTAAAAGTATGAAGAAGCAAGAATTAGTTTGCATTCAACACACATGCCCATTACAAGACACTACACAAGCAAGTTTAATTTTTGCATTCAACATGCATGCAAGATACTATGCAAACAAGTTTAATTCCTTCCTGGACCCCATAGATTATCATATGAATTTCTGTGCACACACACATACACTTAAAGCTTTTAAAAGAGGTTCTCGTCAAAAAGAAACTTGTATTCTTTCTTTGGGAAGGCCAAAGTTACGACTAAATGAACACATTTAAAAAGCCACTGCAATGGCCAGTAGGTTGGCTCGGCAGGCAGAGGCACTTGCTGCCAAGTCTGACAACCCAAGTTTGATCCCTGGGTTCCATACAGCCAAAGGAAAGCGCTCCCTACCCACACACTAAAGAAAGAAGTACTTTTTGAAGTAGTGGAAAAGCAGGGAAAACTCCATTTAAAAAATAAGAAAGCAGGGGGCTGTCGAGATGGCTCAGCGGGTAAGAGCACTGACTGCTCTTCCAAAGGTCATAAGTTCAAACCCCAGCAACCATATGGTGGCTCACAACCACCTGTAATGAGATCTGATGCCCTCTTCTAAATCTGAAGACAGCTACAGTGTACTTATGTATTCTAATAAATGAATCTAAAAAAAAAAAATTAAATAAAAAAACAAAAAATAAGAAAGCAATCAAAGCAGGTAGGGGATAACTGAAGGAGTATGCACGAATCTTTTGGTTCTAACATAAAGAAATCTGTCACTCAGCAAGCTCAGAACAGTTCCTTCTAGATGCTCCAAGTGATGTTAGGAGTTAAGGGTACAGACTATTGAGGTATCTCCTGGCTTAACTGTGGGTTTATTTTGTTTTGAAGACAGTAACCCAGTATGTGTCCCGGCTAGCCTTCAATTTACTATATATCCCAGGCTGGTCTTGAACACACAACTCTCTTTCTCCAGGCAAGCTGAATGCTGAGCCACCACACCCAGCTTAATTAGTCATAATTAAGAAAGTTCTGAAAACTAGGAATATGTCAGTGGTACAGCATTTATATAGCATGCATAAGACCCTAGGCTTGGCTTCTAGGACAGAAAAAAAAAAAAAAGAACAGCAACAGCAACAGCAGCAACAAAATGCCAAGCCACAGCAATCTAAACGAAATTATAGCATCAGTGGTGTTCTAACACAATAGAGACACACAACTAATACAGGATCAGTGCTAGCTGGCAATATCCTAGCATTTAGATGGCAGGGGCGGGCAGATCTTGATGAGTTTGAGGCCACCCTGGTCTAGTCTACACAAGGAGTTCCAAGCTGGCCAGGGCTACCTAGTCAGACACTATCTCAAAAACAAAGCAAAGTGCAAGCGCAGTAAAGCACAGTTCAGCACAGCAAGTACAGCAAGGACAGAGGCTGCAGCTGGGCAGCAAGAGCTCTTCCCGTCTGTAAGAGCAGCACCCTGAAAGGAAAGGTCTTATTCCCAAGCACGTGGAAAGCCACGTAGCTGAAGGAAGCCTGTGGCTACTTTAGAACTAATTAAAACCTGGGCTAACATGAGAGCAGCACTAACACACTCACCTTGCCAAAAATGAAACTAATGGTCCCAAAAGTAGTATACCGCAGTCAAACACACCTAAGCCAGAACCCCGGACCCCACAGGCAAAGCCCACATCCTCCGTACAGCCCCAAGCTTACCAAAAAAATAAAATACTAACAACACAAACGTAAATGCAAGGCACTCACACCATCCAGTCCATCGTGGCTATTGGTG
Source organism: Montemys delectorum (assembly GCA_019843815.1). Taxonomy (NCBI): domain Eukaryota; kingdom Metazoa; phylum Chordata; class Mammalia; order Rodentia; family Muridae; genus Montemys; species Montemys delectorum. Next base: position 11,979 of record JADRCD010201201.1, read on the forward strand.
AGGAGGATGGGGTCAGGGACTGGGAGGTTCATGTCTGAGTGGATCTGAGTTAGGTCATGGATATTTAGGATTGGCTCCTGAAAGAGAGGCATTCACCCCAAAACAGTATTAGTGTTAAGTTTAAAACAAAAACAAAAACAAAAACAGGAGGAGGGAGGGAGGGAGGGGGGAGGAGTATTTCTTGTGAAAGCAAAGAAAAAAGGATGCTTAACAGTACACAAGAGAACAGAATCAACACGCAATCTGCCCCGTCTGTCACAAAGACAGGGACCAACGAAGTAATTTAAGGAAATAAAAGTGTCTCTCACCTTCAAAAAACTATCAAGTTCTAATAACTTCTTTGGGAAAAAATTTGCCACCAAGTCTTCTGCCTAGACAGAGAAAATATACCTAAATTAAGAAACGTGGGGCAGTGACTCCCTACGGATATCTTTTTTGGGAGACCCCCAGCAACACTCACCTCACTTGTGATCCGCTCCCTGAAAGAATCAACCTACAATTAACAAGAGAGCAATTTAATACCTAGTGATATAAGCTCACGGATGGGGAACTCCAAATCCAGCTGCCTCGCCCTCACCTTGAAATTATAATTAGAAGGTGAGAGGCCCCCAGACTGCAAATACTTCATTTTTTTGAGGATCCATTTCTCCATCTCGGGAGAAGATGTTCGGGTTGCAGGCCAGCACCTGTCTCCCCTTCTCTCCCTTCCTACCCACCCCTCACCTCCCTTTGCCCCTCCCTCCAGTTGTCTGAAACCCTCTCAATTTCATAAGCAGACAAAAGCCAGACTGGAAGAAGTGAGCTCACAAACGTGCCAACTCCCACCCAGACCTGGCCTATCGTACGCAGTAAGCCAGCCTCCAAGGGCAGGGTCAGTGGCAGCGTCTGGGGGCGGGGACGTTGCTGGGCCGGGGGACTTCCACCTGTCACTAGCCTAAAGCACTGAGTTTAACACGTGTCCGCGGAGGAATCCCTGGTGCACTCCATCACCAGAGGCAGGGCAGAAAGCCACCCAATACCGTCCTCTCCAATGCCGTCTCCAGGCGTGGGGGGCTGGGTTGAGCCAGGCGGAAGCTCAGAGCTGGTGTCCCCAGGGAGACAAAGACGACATGGGGAGTGGGGAGCAGATCCGACTGCTGGGGGTTCGAAGGGAGGGATGAGGAGGCCGGAGCTGTGCCGCTACCTTGAGCTTCACTTCCTGATCCACCTTCAGCAACGAGGCCATGGCCGGGCCGGGCCGTGTCCGCTCCGCTGGGTGCCGGAGGTGCTTTGGGCTCCGGGGAGGGCACCGGAGGGGCCTGAGGAATCTCCGCTGCCCTCGGGACCCGGGCGCCCTCGCTGGCTTGCTCACCGCTAGCTCGTTCCCTCCCTCCGTGCCGGCCGGCCACCCGCCTGCCTGCTGCCTGCTAGCTCTCTCGCTCGCCCTCCCGGCTTTCGCCGCTCACGCCGGAAGTTACGTCACAGCCAATCGCCGGGACTCCGGGGAGGATGAGCACGTGCCTTGCGCAGCCGCTCTGATGCTCAGCATTACAGGTTCCTGGAGGGGCTATTGGAGCTCCGGGCTTTGTGCCCTGTGGTGGTAAACCTAGGACAGGGATGCTGAGACCCAACCCTCCCGGGGACTCAGGAGGGATGTGTCTTATTGTTTCGGAACTCGACTTCACCATGGGACCTCATGTGCCGCTGCTTCTGGAAGAGTAGGCGTCGCGCCCTAGTGACGTCGTCTGGAGAAGCCCGCGGCCCGGGTCCCTAGTTTAAGGTTCCGGGCTGTGACTACCGACTCCCGCCTCCCATCCCTCGGGCTAGTTTCAAACCGAAGACACTTGTTCCATTGCACCGGGCTTTCCTGGAGCACTTATCATAAACGTGCAGACCTCAGATCTCAAATACCTGAAGTACAAATTCACGCCCAAAAGAGCATAGTGGCTTATCTAAGACAACACATTGTTTCCAATGACTTCACTAAAACCGAATCTTTCCCAGTTCTAGGGGGGAAAGGTTACCATTTTCCTAATGGAAGTCCGAGACAGCATCTCCTCTTTCAACAATTTATTCAGTGTGTCTTTTAGCATGAGTTATTCCGTGCAATCAAATGGAATAGGGTTATGTGCTAGACCCCCAGAACAGTGCTCTGGAGAGACTAGAAATGTGTGCATCATGTATGTAGGGTAAAGTCTTCTAGCGGACGCATTTTTAAAAATTAAATAACTTTAGCCCCTTTTAATCCAATGCAGTCAGTCCCTTACATCTGGATTTCCAATTCACCGGGTCAACCAACTAAATGGAAAATATTCAGGAAACTTGAGCTACAAGGACCTGAAAGACGGATGACTTAGTGGGTGTTAAGGCACCCGCCTGTAAGCCTAGCGATGTAAATTCAATCCTTAAGACACATACAGTGTGAGAACGAAACCCTGCAAGTTGTCTTCTGACCTCTGTGTGCACATTAGAAAGTAAGCAAGCATACTCAGTAAATAATAATGATTTTAAATGCCTGAGCTTCACAGTAAGGCCATATAAAAAAAGTAACAAAACAACCAACAACAGGGGCTGGAGAGATGGCTCAGAGGTTAAGAGCACTGGCTGCTCTTCCAGAGGTCCTGAGTTCAATTCTCACCAACCTCATGGTGACCCATAACCACCTATAATGAGATCTGGTGCCCTCTTCTGGTGTGCAAGCATACACACATGCAGAATACTGTATACATAATAGATAAATAAAGACATCTTTAATAAAAAAAAACAACAACCAACAACAGAAAGTGTGATACACAGTATTATAGCCATGTATAGCTAGTGACTCCTCTATGGAATGCAACAGCTCTGGGATATAGACAATGAACAATCTGTTTAAAGTTTCTGGTTGTCACTGGTGCTTCATATTGGGGAAAATGCCAGAAAATAAAATGACCATAATGCAAATGGGAACAAAGAAATGACAGGCAGAGACAAGCAGTAGTGGTGCACACCTTTAATCCCAGCACTTGGGAAGCAGAGGCAGGTGGATTTCTGAGTTTGAGGCCACCCTAGTCTACAGAGTGAGTTCCAGGACAGCCAGGGCTACACAGAGAAACCCTGTCTAAAAAACAAAACAAAAGAAAAGAAAAAAACCGAAAACCAAAAACAAAACAAAAAACCAAAAACCAAACCAAAACAAAAAACAGAAAGAAAGAAAGAAAGAAAGAAAAGAAAAGAAAAATAAAAGAAAGAATGACAGGCAGACAGTAGCAGAAATCTACCATAGTCCTTCCCACTTACTCAAGTGAAAATACCCCTCCCACCCCCCTTGTCCACTCACTTCTACCAGTTCACTTTTCACACTATGTCCTATTAACAAGAGGAGTCTGTAGTAACTTCCGATGTTACAGATGCTTAACATCAGAATTCTCTTCCAAATTAACTTCCTTCTACTATAAGTGTGCCACGATTCTGTGTGTCTTTCAGAATTCTAACTTTGGCCAGGCAGTGGTGGCACACACCTTTAATCCCAGCACTTGGGAGGCAGAGGCAGGTTGAT
>JADRCD010201204.1:0-11339 GCA_019843815.1 Montemys delectorum
CCAAGGTTTTAAAGATGATAAGAATAGTAGAACTCAATTATTTAAACACAGTCTCTGTTAGCCACTGTGACTTATTAGGGATATGACCATTGTCTGCCAATGGTAGCATAGATAACAGCTAGTCATATAATTAAAATAAAAACATAGAATAGATAATGCTCAATAAAATATCTTACTTACTTTAAGATATAATCCAGTTACGATATCATTGTTTGAAAATACTCAAGGAAGCAAATGAAGACAAAGTATGGAGCATAGACTGAAGGAAAGTCCATCTAGAGAATGCCCCACTTGGGGATCCATCTCATATACAGTCACCAAACACAGATGCCAAGAAGTACATGGTGACAGGAGCCTGAGATAGCTGTCTCCAAAGAGGTTCTGCCAGAGCCTGATGAATACAGAGGCAGATGCTAGCAGCCAACCATTGGACTGAGCTCAGGGTCCCCCGTGGAGGAGTTAGAGAAAGGACTGAAGGAGCTGAAGTAGTTTGCAACCCCATAGAAAGAACAACATCAACCAATCAGAGCCCCCTTCCCCCGCCCCCCGCCGAGCTCCCAGGAACTAAATCACCAACTAAGGAGTACACATGGAGGGACCCATGGCTCCAGCTGAATGTGTAGCACAGGATGGCTTTGATGGCACAATGAGAGGAGAGGCCTTTGGTCCTGTGAAGGATAGATGCTCCAGTGTAGGGGAATGTGAGGGTTGGGTGGAGTAGGTGGATGGGTGGGAGAACACTCTCATAGGAGCAGAGGAAGGGGGATGAGATAGGGGGTTTCTTGGGGTGGGGAAGCCGAGAAAGGGGATAACATTTGAAATGTAAATAAAGAAAATAGCCAATTTAAAAAAAGAAAAGAAAAAAGAAAGAAAAAGGCAGGCTAAAAACTAGAGAGACATGAAAGAAATTGAGATTTCCTGAGAATGTCTGTTGCCTGCCTAAAGTGTTAGGGATGGAAGAGGTCAAGTAGAAGAATGAGACTAGAGATGTATCTAGGGACTGGATTATGAATCATGTAGAGATTGTTATGACAGTGGGGAGCATTGAGGAAACTTTTTTTGGTTTTTTTTTGGTTTTTGGTTTTTTTTTGGTTTTTTTTGTTTTTTGTTTTTGTTTTGTTTTGTTTTGTTTTTTTGTTTTGTTTTGTTTTGCTTTTTTGAGGCAGGGTTTTTCTGAATAGCCCTGGATGTTCTGGAACTCACTCTGTAGACCAGGCTGGCCTTGAACTTAGAAATCTACCTGCCTCTGCCTCCCAAGTGCTGGGATTAAAGGCATGCACCACCACTACCCAGCTTGAGGAAACTTTTAAGGAGATTTTACCACAGATTGTTTCAAATTTAGACATTTGTTTTGTAGCAGTTTCTTCCAAATTGAAATATTCCGACAGGTAGGACAAAGTGAGACAAGACAGGCAAGATGCAAATAACTCACAAGTACAAGGAAATTCTCCAAAGATCCATGATTATCAAGGCTTCTTCCCAATATTACAGAAGTTTTAAACAAAGACTGAGTTAAGAGACACTTGACTGTACCATCCTACTTTCGAGTCATTCAGAGGTTTCCAGAGAGGCAATTTTTGTAAGCCATCATCCAGAGTGAAGTAGATTGTCAGTGATAGAGCTACCTGTGAGCAGTCTATGCTCCTATATGTAACTCCCCATCAATATCTCTGTAAATAAATTTAAGAAGCTCATTGGTTTATGAAAAAAATCTCATTGTTTCACATAATACACACACACACAAAGAAGGCAAGAAAGAAAGGAAGATTGTCCTGAAGAGAGTGTTCAGCAGCTCCAAGATGGATAGCTTCCTCTGGTGCTCCCCCTTGCTCTGTGCCTCCCCAAGAGTCTGCAGTGTCCCAAGACTTGGGTAATCAGCTGCTCCCACTCAGGATCCCCAAATCATACTCTCAGCTCCCATCAGAAAAGAGGAATACCAAGGATATTCCTAGAGACACCCAGAGACCCATTAGCACAAAGAGGAAGAAAAAGAAATTCTTGCCAGAGACCAAGAAGTGAAAGAAACTTAAATCTGAGGGCACCACACCAGAAAAGAATGCTACATCAGAGCAGGGTGCAGTGACAGAGGGTTCCATGCCTGCTGCCACTGGTAAAGGCCAGCCCCCCTGCACAGGCAAGAAGAAAAGGAAGAGGGTGAAGGCCAGCACCCCATCCCAGATGAATGAGATAACTCTGGCTAAGAGTCCAACTCCCAAAAACCCCACCCTAAGCCCCACCCCTGCCAAAACCCTAAAACTACAGAAGAAAAAAGAGAAGCTCTCACAGGTGAATGGAGCCACTCCTGTGTCCCCTGTAGAGCCTGAAAGCAAAAAGCATCATCAGAAGGCTCTCAGCACAAAGGAGGTCATAAAAAAGTCTCCCCTGCCAAAGAAAAGAGCAAGGCTGTCTCTGGTGAGCAGGAGCCCCAGCCTGTTACAGAGTGGGATCAAGAAAAGGAGAGTGGCCAGGAGGAGAGTGCAGACACCTTGAGTGTGTATGGTCATTTCCCTGCACTAGAGACTCCTATTTTTCACCAATATTTTAATAAACAAGCCATGACATATGAAAAAATGATGAATTCCTGAAATTCTTAGGCAATTAGCCTAAGATAAGTGGCTATTAGCCCAAAAGCTTGGAATACCCAAGATACAATTCACAGACCACATGAAGCTCAATAAGAAGATCAGAGGGTAGGTGCTTTGGTCCTTCTTAAAAGGAGAACAAAATACTCACAGGAGCAAATATGTAGATAAAGTGTAGATCAGAAACTGAAGGAAAGGCCACCCAGAGACTGTCCCACCTGGAGATTCATCCCATATACGGTTACCAAACCCAGACACTATTGTGGATGCCAAGAAGTATGTGCTGAGAGGAACCTGAGATGGCTGTCTCCTGAGAGGTCCTGCCAGAGCCTTACAAATACAGAGGTAGATGTTCTCATCCAACCATTGGACTGAGTGTGGGGTCCCCAATAGAGGAGTTAGAGAAAGGACTGAAGGAGTTGAAGAAGTTTGCAACCCCATAGGAAGAACAATATCAATCAACCAGACCCCCCCCCCCCAGCATTCCCAGGGACTAAGCCATCAACAAAGGAATACTCATGGCTCCAGGTGCATATGTAGCAGAGGATGGCCTTGCCATACATCAATGGGAGGAGAGGTCCCTGATCCTCTAAAGGTTGGATAGATGCCCCAATGTAGGGGAATAGAGGGCATGGAAGTGGGAGTGGGTGAGTGGGTGGAGGAACACCCTCATAGAAGCAGGGGGTGGGAGGATGTGATAGGGTGTTTCTGGGAGGGAGGAAAACCAGGAAAGGGGTTAACATTTGAAATGTAAATAAAGTAATATCCAATAGAAAAAGAAAGAAAGGAAGGGAGAAAGAAAGAAAAAGAAAAAAGAGAAAAGGAGAAAAAGAAAAAAAACAAACCTGGTATAACAATTCTGTCAAAGTTTTTGCATGAAGATAAGTTTTCATTTGTCTTGGATAAATGTCTAGGAATATGGGCATTGGACTACTTAGCAGGTATATATTTTATGTTACAAAGGAAATTTAATGAAATTAATCTTTTAAGGTGAGAATTATTTTGTCCTTATTTGTAATGTAATAAATAAAAATCATAGTGACTCCAGCCTGGGATTTGGAAATAAGTGGACATTGGGTTAAATCTCACTACCGTACTTAATTGTGTGATTAGACAAATTAGTTTAATCCCACTATATAGTTCTATGCTGTTTTATTTCATATGGATTCTTCTAACTCTTCTTTTTAAATTTAACTTCTATTTCCATAGTTCTATTAAGGTATAATTGTCCAAGATTCTTCACACTTAATCTGTATAACCCATTTTCATATATGAATACATGATTGTAGCAGTCCAGCTGCCATGATTACCAATGGGTATTCTGGAAAGAGATAAGGGACTTGGCAAGCCATTTTATGTTACCTTTACCACGTGAAAGGATATAAAAAATTGGCCGACACGGATACGTAATTATTCAGCCATCGTTCATTCAAAAATCATTGTTACAATCAGGCAGATAGAATAAGTAAGGCAAAACCCCTCCCACAAGTTCGTCAGCAACCTGGCATAATCAGCAACTTCTTCTTCAGTCTCTGAACGTGGGACTTCTGGCATAACTGGAACTTGGACAGAGGCATGGCAATTATCAGGAGGTGGGCAGAGAGGTGTGGTTATCTGGCAGGCAGGAATCTGAAGAATCTGTCCTCTCACGGGGAGGTTACACATGATGAAATGAAAACATGATCTTTTATACAATAAGACAATACTCCCCACATAATTAGGAATGAAAACATAAATCTTGGTTTAAAAAAAACACAAGACCTTTATAATTTTCTTTATAGTTTATAATTTGCCATATTTGACATCTGATTTTATTTCTAAACCTGCCTTATGAACCGTGGCATGCATGATCCTCTGCCCTAAATGAATAAATAGGACATTTTTCCTTAGAACAATTTATAGTGTAATAAATTATTCTTGAAACTCTAAGTGAAAAGACCAAATGTGTGGATATTATAGCCGTGGTGGTTTGAATGAGATGTTCCCCATAGTCCATGGCATTTGAATACCTGGTCCCCAGTTGGTGGTGCTGTTTGGGAGGTTTAGGAGGCATAGCCTTGCTAGAAGAAATACATTGCTAGAGGTGAGCTTTAAGATTAACACCTCCTACCAGTGCCAATTTACTCTCTTTGCTTTGTGCTTACATCAGGATGTGAGCTCTCAGCATTCTGTTCCAGATGTCATGCCTTTTGCTTGCTGCCATGCCTGCCTCCCATGACAGACTCTTACTGCCTTGCAAACATAAGCCCAAATAAACTCTTCTGTAAGATGCTTTGGTCAAGGTGTTTTATTGCAGCAACAGTAAAGCAACTAATACAGAAATTGTGATTGATTACTCATAAAGGAATGTGACTATTAATTCACATATGAAGATATATAGTAGTTAATTTTAACTTTATTTGGAAGTCAAATGTTCTTGTTTTAGCCTCCTCAGTGCTGGGATCCCAAGCATCCGTCTGTGTGTCTGACCATATACATTCCTTTAATGCTTGATTTATATTTTTATGAAAATATTTTATATGAATAAATGAGAAAGTAGTATTTGGAATTATATAAATTAAATTTCAAAAGTGTATTTTTGGAGGATGAGAATTTTATTGTACCTTTCTGTATTAAATATATTTGCATGCACATGACATCAGATTATAATATATCTTCCTTTTATTTCATTTTATTATTTTTAATTTTGTATGTATGTATGTATGTATGTATGTATGTATGTATGTATGTATGTTTACCTATCTCCACAAGACTGTAGGTGCCAGCAATGGCCATAGGTGTTTAATACTTCTGGAGCTAGAGTTACAGGTAGTTGTGAGCTTCCTTACACAGGTATTGAGAATTGGACTCAGGTCCTCTGGAAGAGCTTTACATCTCTTCAAACCATAAATCTTGCTTTTGAACAAAAATATTATTACATCTTTTAGTAATTTCCTGTATCACTATGTATTTGTTTTTGTTTATGATATAAAAATCACATAACCATTCTAAAATGTCTTTCTCCCACATGAGTTCTAGCAGGTAGTTTCACTGTTTTTTTCACCTAAAAGATCTGAAATGATTTCCTTACATTTCTTCCTTGAACTACAGTGAGCTCTGTGCATTTTAGATAGGGGAGGTCGCACCATGATAATTGTAGATAAGCAGCCATCTAGTTCTCTGGAAAGTCCTATTTAATAGTATTCTCTATTTTGGCACATACTGCCAGTGTGCATTATTTACTTTGAACCATTCCATCAATACTGCTAAGAACTTACTTCATGAGTCCTTGCAAGTGTTGGGATCTAAAGCTGACTCAGGCAGTCCCTGCTTGCAGAAGTCACGCTGCAGTGCTTAGTCTATGCTGCTCTTTCATTCACATGATCATCTGTCCACTCACCCAATTCCTGAGTCTGTTAGTTTCTAAAAGGCACATTGGTACCTGTGTATTAAATGGGAGGTAATTAACCATTTTACACATGTTCAGGTTACACAATTAGTCTTTAAAAGATAATAGAGTTCATTTAGCCCCACATTCAGAGTTAATTTCTTCAACAAAAGCAAAAGTGTTAATCTCAGCTGTCCTTGCCAGCCCTAAAGCAGGCTAACAACAGTGTCTCTTGTATGACCTGAGTGATGGCATGGGTTAAGATAGCATGTAGCCAGGATGAATCAGATTGTCTGTGTGTCAGAGGCTTTCGAAATGAGTAATGGTGGGTAAATACACATTCATATGAGTAACTAATCTCAATCTTCATCATTTTTTACTTTGGTGCTGAGCTATAAAATTCCACCTGAACCACAAGAATTAATCTTACTTAAATTATTTTTGTGAACTAAGGCTTTGTGAAAAGATCCACTTTATATTTCTGTCTAGATTGAAGTATAGTTCTATAGTTCTAAGACTGAGAAAAAAACAAAGAAACACCAGATTCCAAAATACCATTCTTAAGGACAAAGTAATTGTCCTTAAAGCTTAGAGCAGAAATCATGAGCATCTGCCAAGATGTTCGTGTCATACAGGAGTCAAGATTTTCCTTTACAATATTTAAGTGCTATATCTATAATATGGTCCCAATAGGTATCTTGGCCAGTGAACTATTGTCTTGAAAGACATTTGACCCTTCAGGTCTCTCTGGGCTGGTGTCCTGAGCAGACCTTGGGCACAAGCTCTGCAGCCAGTCCCACAACATCCAGAGGAAGCTCCACTCCCAGGCGCTCTGACACTCTCAGGATCAGAGGTGAGGAGGACCCAACACCAGGAGTAACAGGGACCAGCAGGACCAGGCACACAGGAACTCCACCAGCAGAGTGGCTCAGGTTCCTTCCAGTCTCTCTGAGCTGGTGTCCTGAGCAGACCTTGGGCCCAGGATCCACTGCCAGTCCCACAACACCCAGAGGAAACTGCTGCACTCCCAGGTGCTCTAACAAGCCCAGGGTCACAGGATCCCAGAACCACAGGATCACAGAGACAGCCTGACTCTGAGGAGTTCTAATACAACCAAGATCATAGGAAGGACTGACTCCAGTCAGATTTAGCAAGGGCAGGTAGCACTAGACATAACCAGATGGCATAAGAAAATAAACAACACAAACCTAGGTTATTTGGCATCATCAGAACCTAATTCTCCCACCATAGCAAGTCCTGGACATACCATCACACCGGAAACACAAGATTCAGATCTAAAATCACTTATCATGGTGATGATACAAGACCTTAAGAAAGACATAAATAGCACCCTTAAAGAAATACAGGAGAACACAGGTAAAGAGCTAGAAGCTCTTAAGGAGGAAACACAAAAATCCCTTAAAGAACTACAGGAAAAACAATCAAACAGGTGAAGGAAATGAGCAAATCCATCCAGAATCTAAAAATGGAAATAGAAACAATAAATAAATCAGAAAGAGCGATAACCCTGGAGATACAAAACCTAGGAAAGAAATCAGGAGTCATAGATGCAAGCATCACCAACAGATTACAAGAGATAGAGGAGAGAATTTCAGGGGCAGAAGACACCATAGAAAACATTGACATAACAGTCAAAGAAAATGCAAAAAGCAAAAAGCTCCTAACCCAAAACATCCAGGAAATCCAGGATGCAATGAGAAGACCAAACCTAAGGATAATAGGTATAGAAGAGAGTGAAGACTCCCAATGTAATGGGCCAGTAAATATCTTTAACAAAATTGTAAAAGAAAATGTCCCTAACCTAAAGAAAGAGATTCCGATGAACATAAAAGAAGCCTACAGAACTCCAAATAGACTGGACCAGAAAAGAAATTCCTTCCAACACATAATAATAAAAACATCAAATGCACTAACAAAGAAAGAATTTTAAAAGCAGTAAGGGAAAAAAGGCAAGTAACATATAAAGGCAGGCCTATCAGAATTACACCAGACTTCTCACCAGAGACTATGAAAGCTAGAAGATCCTGGGCAGATGTCATACAGACCCTACAAGAACACAAATGCCAGCCCAGGCTACTGTACCCAGCAAAACTCTCAATTACCATAGGTGGAGAAAACAAGATATTCCATGACAAAACAAAATTTACACAATATCTTTCCACAAATCCAGCCCTACAATGGATAATAGATGGAAAACATCAATGTAAGTAGCAAAACTACACCCCAGAAGGGGGAAAAAGGTAATCTTTCAACAAATCCTCACAAACCTAATTCCACCTCTTACAACAAAAACAACCGGAAGTGATAATTACCTTCTCTTAATATCTTAATAAGAAAATTAATATTATCAACATATCCTAAGTGATTGAAATCAAAAATATGAGGAATTAGAAATGTGTTGATTGTCATCCAATGGCCTCTCTAATTTGGTAATTGGAGAAATAGGTTCAATATTGTACAATCTATATATACTTTCAGCTTGTTTGTCAACAGTGTCTTGCTGTGTACAACATAAGGTTCTTGAAATCTTGCTTCTCCTATCTCAGTCTCTCTATTAGTAGTATTGTTTATTTCATGTTTTTATACTATACTATACTATGGCTTTCAGAACAGCTTATTTCTTTCAAAAGTATTTATATACCCAAGGGAGTGGTTTGTAGGAAAGAGAACAACAAAGAGTGAGACTGAATGCTTTGCTTGACATTTGTAGCTCTTGTATCAAGTTTGAAGAAGAGGACTTTATAAGTTACTCTTTCTCTGAGATGAATGCTTTTCCCAATTATCACAGCCAATGAACCAGATTCTTACTCACACCTAATGTCTGTGCCACCCTCCAAGCAGAACCATTGTTCATTGAAACAGTTGGTGAATGACTTTATGGATAGAGCATCTTAATACACACACCATTTCTTAAATGAATGTAACCTGTTCTCTGTGGGCTGAGAATAAAGTCACTCACTCAAGTCAAATAGTTTTGACCATAGCAGGAAGTCTGTATACAAAAATCGTGCCTACAATTCATTCCTTGGTGCAGCAGAACTGTCAACTGTCAGCTTAGCTACGATGGAAGTAAAATCCTTTGGTGATTTGAGGGTCATTGAAGTACAGCCTTATTACAATGAAATCCAATTTCTAAAAATTGTTCTTATTTTGGGCTTGTACCACAATAAGAGCCAAAATTTCAAACTCTACTACATACAAAACAAACAAACAAAAAGACTTTATATATTTATGTTCATTTAAGAAAATACTAGTAGTTGTGTATTATTTTGAAATATACAGTTAATATGTTTGGAGTTATTTAAAATTTATACTAAGAAAAATGTATGTATTTTCAGTATTACTGTAGACAAGCATCTACATAACACTGTTAAATTGATTGTTGTTTTATATCAAACAACTTTTATAATACTTATTTTTATTGTTATAATATTTTATAAATTTTAAGGAATATGACAGAAAAAGATATTGTAGGTATTGAAGAGGGAGTCTCTGGGAGGAGTTGGGGTAAAAAAGTGAAATAAGAATGTGATTTAATTCTATTTACTTAAAATATGTTTTTAAATGTTAACAAATTCAGACAAATTGAAGTCATGTAACTTTTCTCATCATAATGCAATAAAAGTTAAAAAAAAAGAAAGACATTTGAACTGCCATTTATTTTATATACCAGCAGTGCGCTTACATAAGATAAAACAAATAAAACACCATATTCTCAGAACCTCATATTTAGTGCCCATTAGTATTTTTTGTGTAACAGAACCTCCACAGGTGTGTGTGTGTGTGTGTGTGTGTGTGTGTGTGTATATATATATATATATATATATATATGTGTGTGTGTGTGTGTGTGTGTGTGTGTAAGCATGAAAGTATGAACTCTCTCTTAGACTCTCAGGATGGTTTTTTTTTTTTTTTGCCTTCTGTAATTCTTTCAAGCTCCAAATTTGATTTTTATGCAGAGAAATGGTTGAGAGTCACTGTTTTATACAATGGCGTCCAGAGAGGCCAGGGAGCAAGCAAGAATAGTATAGAACAATTGCACTGCTCTCCAGAAAGACCCTGAGCTGGCACCAGGTGGTGCTATGCACAAAACTCTAGGCATTCCTCCAGTAGCCCCTCTGGTGCCTGACATACCAGCTCCTCAGAATACCAAAGGATCTCAGCAGAGAGAAAAGTCCATTTGCCTTGGAGTGAAGACTGTGTGGACAGATGGATGTTCCCACTTACAAAGGCTCATAATGGCTTTGGGCTGCTTAATAACTTCAAGTTTTAAGTTGATTTTATGAAAGAAAAATATTGAAGAATGATTCTGATAATTGAGTTCTGAGAATTTCCTTTGCATTTGTTTTTCCATTTATCTTATAAATATATTTAATTTAGTTATAATTCACATACTTGTATATTCAAAAATACATTATGTTTAACAGTGGGTATATAAAAAATATTGCCCTGAGAGTATGTTTCTGTGATTATTAGGACTCATGATTGATTCTATACATTAACAATGGAGCAAGAATAGGCTGAAAGCTATTAAATTTTACTGCAAAATACTGATAAAATCTAATTATAATAGTATTTTTCAGTTATCCTTTCCAATGAGATACAAGGGTTGCAGTCAATAGACTTAACTAAAATGACACTTAAATGTACATAGCATTTCTCCTTTTTTCCACTTTCTAATATTTTTTCATGGTACTAGGTAATGGACTCTGAGCCTTTATCATGCTGGTAAGCACTTTACTTCTGAGCTACATGTTCAGGCCCCTCCTTTCCAGTGTTCTTTTAGAATATTTTTTATAACCTCTTATCATTCTTGTTTAAAACCATCACAATTAAGGCCAGGTATGGTGGTACATACTTGAAATTCTAAGACTTGTGAGACAGAGGCAGGAGGACCAGGAATTAAGGTCATCCTTTTCTACATAGCAAATTTCAGGCCTGCCTGAACTGCAAGAGTCCAAACACAAAACACACAATTAGAATTGGCACAGATGTGCTAAAAAATAAAAAAAAATTCTTTGTAAGCAGTGTCTGTTTCTTTTATTGAAAGTTCATAATATTTTTATTTAAAAAATTTAAGTTGCAATTTAAAGTATTGTTTTATCTTTCTTTTGTAGATGAGTAAATTGGTGCTGAGGTTAGTGAATTCATTTCTAGGTTTTGACTCAAACTTATACCTTTAATTACAATGGCAATTTTCCTTCTACTTCAGCCCATGCTGTCATGAATCCAGGCTTTCTTTTTGGCAGAAATAATGACAATAGATGGTAAAATTGTATGTGAGTATGGAGAAGAGATAATATAGGGTCCCAAGACATTACTAGTTGGCAAGTGTTTCTGTTTCTTAGTGAATGAAGGCGAGAAAGAGA